>APFE031537111.1:188819-268819 GCA_000404065.3 Pinus taeda | reverse complement strand
ATTAGGAATTAATTAATTATTTTGACCATGAAAATGAGTCCATTCTTGATTGAATGAAGAACGACTTGAGCATTGATATTTGGGCCAAAAAAAAATTCAATACAGATTTTCTTCTAGGGACAACTTGAATTATTAGACCAAGTATTCTTGGGCATGAAATGGGGGCACACCCAGTCATGGAATCACATTTAAAACTTGAATATATCTCCAATCAAGAGGACCCACAAGGCATACCACCTATCAAATGAAACGGTGCAACGAGGGATACTAATCCAGAGGGTTATTATACCTGAACTCATTGTATTTTTCATGCATATAATCAAATAAGTGTTGGCCCATTCACCCTTTGACATCAATGACAAATTCTTCCAACATTCTTTCCCATGTGTATTAATCATACCCTGCAATTAGGCACCCTCTTTCAATTTCCCATCTTTTGTTTTGTTAGCCTTAAGATACTCGGTGGTAATAAACTCAATGTAAGCTTAATGGGGAAAGTAACATTGAATGTTACTAAATCCATTGTCCACTTTCCATAACATTCCATGAGGGCATATTAATAGCAATTTCTTTTCCAAGATAACAACAAATAGATCCTATATCGAGAACCATGCTATATCAACTGAAATGTGCAAACAATGTCATGGTGGTGAGTCTCAATTCACCTTAAAAGTTATGCTCTATTAACAAAACTTCAAAAAAAATATGTATGAAATGGATATTGTAAACAGGATGTTGAGATGTGGGATGGAGTGTAAAGGGTTGAGCGGGGTTTAAGCCATCTCTTTATCTTGACTTAGAAAAAGACTAAGTACTAAAGTAGGGTGAAAATAAGAGGATATGGAAATGGAGTGGTGAGTCATCATGTAATCCTAACTAAGTAGATTTGACCATGTATGGAGAATTTCACAAGAGAGGTGTTTGATACCACAAACCAAAATTATGGTGATAATATAACATCAAGCAAGGTTGCTCAAATACAATGATCATGAATACTAAAAAATGAATATAAAGGATATGGAAACATTAGAATTTGAAAGGATTTATGGTGGATCAAAAATTTTGATCAACCGGAGTTATCACCTAAGAGGGAAGTGGAGCATGAGATACAATAATTTCTTAACTCCCCATTGCCAAACGTTGGGTTGTACAAAAATTGCATATTAGAAGTAGATGAGTTGAAGAAATAATTATATCATCTATTCCAAAAGGGAGTGATTTGACAATCACCTCACATTTTGGGTCACCTTGTAGGAATTTACATGGTAAGTTCCTCAGACAAAACACCAAAGGGCACCGCTCACAAATAGATCACAGATTAGTACACCAGTATTCTTGACGTGGTTAAAACCCTGAAAGAGGGAAACAATCCACGGCCTAAGCCAACACGACCACTTCAAGCAATTTATTAATAAAAGAATGAAAAATTACATAAGCTTCTCTCATGAACGGTTACCCTATAAATGACCCTCCATGCTCTCTAAATAGAGATCATGGACTAATCGGGTGTTAAGCCATAGATCAAGTGTCAGTAATACCGAGGAGAGAATGAAATGTGAAATCACTTCATATCGTGACCATCGGATTGTAACTTACAATTGTACATAGTAAAGAAACACACTTTACCTAACTCTACACTAGACCAAGTTATACTTAACTATTTCCTATGTGTCGGAATATCCTAACATCCCCCCTTAAGAACAACTTGCGATAGGATTGAAGGATGTACAAATATGACATAATAGGAGAAGGAAGGAGGCATTAGAGCCTATCTTCCCTTAGTGACAATTTCCTAAACTCCAACCATAAATCGAAGTTTAGTAAACTTTGCCTCTGTGAGAGCCTTTGTAAAGATGTCTACAACTTGATCATCGGTTGAACAATATTACACTTCAAGAACATGGTCATGAGTGAGCTTTTTGATGAAGTGCATGTGTAGTTCAATGTGTTTGTTGCGCTGATGTTTGAATGGATCTTTTCATAGTTGAATGGCACTTTGATTATCACACCAAAGTGTAGTCGAATGCTACTACTAAAAGCCAAACTCTGACAGGATCTAACGAAGCCACAAGGATTCCTTACTAGCTTTTACGGCGCCACGATACTCTGCTTCTGCTAAAGAAAGAGAAATGGCACTTTGTTTCTTGCAAGCCCATGTAATAGGTCTAGAAGCAAGAGTGAAGAAATAAACTACAATAGAATTTTGATCATCAAGGGTCACCAGCCCAATCGAAATCAGTGAAACCAACCAATAGAGGAGATGCTTCTGTACTGTAATGAATCCCAAATTGAACTATACCTATAACATAACGAAGTATTCTTTTAGCTGCTTTCTAATGACTTTCACGTGGGTTTTTCATAAACTGAGCAATAAGGCCAACAACAAAGGAAAGGTTAGGACGCGTATGGGTCAAATACAAAAGTTTTCCTACAAGTTGACAGTATAAGGTAACATTAACTTCAGGGGAAGTACAAGTGACTGAAAGTTTGACTCCAGACTGAAAGGGAGAAGGGGTTGGCTTACAATCTTCCATGTGAAAGTGGCGTAGAAGATCACAGACATACTTGGACTAGGAAAGAGGAATACCTTCCTTGGATTGCAAGACTTGAAGACCAAGAAAATAATGCAAGTGTCCTAAGTCTGTCATATCAAACTTCTTTTTAAGGTTGGACTTCACATAGTTTATAGGGTTGGGATCACTACCAGTAAGGATTAAGATCATCAACATAAATAACAAGAATGATGAGAGACTTACCCACTTTCTTGGTGTAGACAGTATTGTCATAATGACACCAAGAAAAGCTAGTATCTAAAAGAAAGCTATCCTTTTTGGCATACCAAGCTCGAGGGGCTTGCTTGAGACCATAAAGGGATTTCTTAAGCCGACATACAAGGCTGGAGTCCGTTTGTATAAATCCAGTAGGTTATTCCATATAGATTTCTTCATGCAAGTCCCCATGCAATAAGGAAGATTTAACATCCATCTAACGGACTTCCCATTTGAAAGAGGCAACAAGGGAAAGAAAAAGGCGGATAGAGTTCATTTTGGAAACATGGGAGAAGGTTTCAGTATAGTCAATGCCTTCAACTTGTGAAAATCCCTTAGCAGCAAGACGAACTTTATGTTTATCAACTTTTCCATCTGGTCCAAAATTGGTTCTGTAAACCCATTTACATCTGACAAGTTTTCTTCCCTTTGGAAGAGGAACAAGATCCCATGTATCATTTGCCAATAATGAACGATATTCTTCATTCATAGCTGCATCCCAATCTACATGGCTTGAAGCTTCTGCAAAGGTGTTAGGATCATAATTCGATGAAGCTTGAGCCAGTAAAGAAGAGGCTATATTGAACTGAGAACGTGTACATCGTTGATCTGTAGGATCACCGGCAAGAGCACCTGCTACATCCCAAGTAGCATGGACCCATTTTGGAAGCTGAGGAGTTGAAGGAGGATCTTGAGAAGGTGGGGCAGGATTGTCATCCTCGTTATCATCATCTGAAGAAGAAATATTTTTAGAAGTAGAAGGGATAGAGAGAGGTGGCACATCTGCCGAACTAGGCTCGTAGGCCGATATATTTTCAACAAATTTTACATCTCTTATAATGATAAAATTTTTGGACTTAAGTGGAATGAGTCTATATCCTTTGACATCTTCAGAACATCCAACAAAAATACATTTTTCACTCTTAGGTTCTAAATCTTTATGTTTCTCATCTAGAATATGGGCCCATGCTTCACTTCCAAAAACATGAAAGTGACTTACATCTGGTTTAATTGAGCTCCATGCTTCTTCTGGAGTGATATTCTTTAAAACCTTAGTAGAAGTGTGATTTACTATGTAATTTGCACAGTTAATTGCTTCGACCCAAAAATTAAGACTAAGTCCTTTAGATTGAAGCATACAATTAGCCATTTCCTTCAAGGTGTGATTCTTCCTTTCAGCTACACCATTTTGTTGTGTAGTATATGGAACAGTATGTTGCATTTGAATTTCATTCTTAGTGCAAAAGTTGATGAATTTTTTGTTAACATCTTCTCCACCATTATCAGATTTTAGCTTAAGAATTTAATGTCCAGATTGTCTTTCAACAAAGGCCTTAAAGGCCAAGAACATGTTAAATACCTCACTCTTGAGTTTTAAGAAGTATACCCAAGTGCGTCTGGAGAAATCATCAATGAAGGTTAAGAAATACTTGTAGCCAAAGAATGAAACAATTGGAAGTGGACCACATAAATCACTATGCACAAGTTGTAAACGGGTCAAGGCGTGCTAAGAGGCATGTTTTTCAAAACTATCCTGATGATTTTTTCTGAGTACACATCTAGAACAAACACCATCTCTGCAAGATATCATTGGAAGACCTGTCACCATATTTTCTTTATATATATTCTGAAGGGAGCGATAGTTTAAGTGACCAAATCACTCATGCCAAAGTTTGCTCACTTCATCATTATGAGCAACAAATACCGAAGGAATATTTGATGACCCAAATTTGTTAAACTTATACAACCTTGTAGAATCATTAGCAATGCCAGTAGCTAAAATCTGTCTATGATCTCTTAGGTCCTTAATTACAACACCGTGAGGTGAAAATTCAATGGTTTTCACCTGAATGAGTTATCTGATATACAGATAGAAGGTTGCACGATAAGGTTGGAACACATAATACATCATTAAATTGACCATTTTCTAAATGAATAGTTCTAGTCCCTACAACACTAAGAGATCTATAATCACCAACATATGTATTTTTGGTGTTACAATCATTTAAAGAAGAAAACATGGCTTTGTTTTTGGCCATTGATAAGAAGCTCCAAAATCAATGAACCACTCATGAGAATGAGAAGAAGAAGTTACATTTAATGCATAACTAAACCGAGATGCTTGACAACCACGTGCAGAACGTGTTATTCCTGAATATGAAGTTGAAGTTGAAGAGTGCTCCAAATGGATGTTATGCTTCTTCATTGTTGCTTCCAAGGCTTCCATCTTCTTAAAGCATTTGTTGGATTCTAAGTGGCCATCTCGATTACAAAAGTGGCAATGTCTATCAGTCTTCTTCCCTTTGTTTTTATTTGCCTTATCATTTTGTTGAAATGATTTTTCATTTTGAGACTGAAATTGCTTAGGACCCTTGTTTGGTTTAGGACCATTCTTTTTGAAATAGTACTTCTTAGGATTCTTTGAATTTGGTTGTTGATGGGAAGTTGAGGCTTTCTTAGAAGAGTTTCCAAGATTAAGAAGACCAAGATATAAGATTTTTTCTTGTTCTCTTATTAAAGAATCACAAAAGGCATCAAAAGAGAGGGACTTCTAGTCTTGTCCTTGAGAAATCAAGGCTTCTCTAGTAGAATGGAAGGTGGAAACAAACACAGAGTAAATTGGTCCCAACTTAGTAAGAATGGAATAGATAAGGCTACCATCTTCTTTCTTAACCTTAACACCTTCCAAGAGAAGTCTAAGGGTCTTGAACTTGGACGAAAAATTTTCAATGGAAGAAAAATTATTGGGGTCCAATGTAAGCAACTCATTTTTTGAGTTGATGGGCTCTAATTTCATTTTTAATTCCAAAAACTTTAGTGAGTTGTTTCATTGCTTCATTAGGAGTATCAAGTTTTGTGATATGGAATCTAAGATCTTGAGAAATAGACATCCCTAAACCCACGTGCTTGATCTTTCCTATTTTCCCATTTGGTTGCTTTATCTTCATCTTGAGGTTTGGTTTCTTGGCTTGAGGCTATTCTATAAAGAACTTTACTTCTAAGTAAATCCACAATGTAGGACCACCATTGGAAGTATTTGGTGTTGTCAAGAATAACTTGACATGGATTTTCCATTTTAATATAAACTGAAGCTATAGATGTTGAAATGAAGTGTTCCAATGGAAAGATCTCGAAAAATTAGGTTGATTCAAAAAAAGGCTCTGAAAACAACTTCCAAATGAAGAAGTTATGGCTTTTTGAAGAAAAGTTGTTGAAGATGACAATGAAGTGCGTGAATGTGCGCAAATGAATGATATTGTTATATTTAAACCCCCCTCACCCTCCCTTTCCAAACTTAATCTAATTAGCTCACTTTATATATATATATATATATATATATATAATATATAATATATATATTATATATATATATATATATTATATATCTTGTGTGTGTGTGTGTGTGTGTGTCTGGCTCACTTTTATAAATAAGTGAAAGTAACTTTTACAATGGTACTTTATGAGCTACCCACTAAATTGTAACTTAAATAAAAGATAAAGAGACTTTAGAATTATAAGTGACTGACTTTTTATAATGGGTGAGAACACTTTTACATAAAGTAACTTTAAAACATAAGTTACATTTGTTTTTTGAAAAAGTAACTCAACAAAAGGAAAGACTTGAACTCAAGACCTCTATTCTCATAAAGTAACTTTGAACCAAGTGAGCTAGTTTAAAAGGTTAGTAGTTTTTGGAAAAGAGGAAGTGGTTTTATTTTTTTTTAGTCATTGAAGCTTTGGGGTGCGTGCTTACTTGAAAAAACTATTTTTTTGCCTACAAAACAAAAACCACAAAACCCAACACGGACATACAAAAAAAAAACAAACCTTATGTCTTGAAGTTAGTTTTAGCCGAAAACTAAATATTTTCCTCAATGTTTCTGATTTTCCGAGATCACACTAAGGCACGGCAGAAAAGAGCATACGCATGAGAAAAATCATTTCTTTCTATTTCTGATTTTCCCAGATCGCACAGAGTCACGGGGCAAAGAGCATACACAAAAATGAAAGGTATAGATCTAGTAATAAAAAATAGAGAGCTAAATAAATCGAAATAAACAGAGAGATGAATAGCTAGAACTGCAAATAAACATTGTATACCTCCAAATCTTAAAAATGATGTAGCCAGGGCTACCGAAAACCTTTTCACGTGAAATGAAAGGGGTTCCTCACTCGAACAGATGCTCCTAACACAATAGAGCAGCTCTCTCAGCTCGAAATCAGTCATAAACAATAGATCTAGGAAACGACAGTCGAATGCAGTTGTACCGGCTTCAGATTTGGATCACCAACGAATGCGGCCCTCAAATAGCTTTGATACTATGTAGGAATTTATAGGGTAAGTTCCTCAGATAGAACACCAAAGGACATCGTTCACAAACAGATCAATACACCAATATTATTGACCTAGTTAAAACCATCAAAGAGGGAAACAGTCCATGCCCTGGCCCAACGTGGCCACTTCAGGCAATTTATTAATAAAGGAATGAAAATTTACATAAGCTTCTCTCATGAATGGTTACCCTACAAATGACCCTCCATGTTCTTTAAATAGAGATCATGGACCAATCGGGTGTTAAGTCACAGATCAAGTGTCGATAATACCGAGGAGAGAATGAACCATCGGATCACTTCATATCATGACCGCCAGATTGTAAGTTACAATTGTACATAGTAAAGAAACACACTTTACTTAACTCTACACTAGACCAAGTTATACTTAACTATTCCCTGTGTCAGAATATCCTAACACACCTATCATCATATTACCCAAAAAGGATGGGACATGGAGAATGTGTATTGACTACAAACATTTGAATAAAGATCACACTAAAGAATCAATCATACTTTCCCTAAGATCGTTGAGTTGTTAGATTGGTTGCACCATGTCAAGCACTTCACCAAGTTGGATCTCAAATCAAAATAACACTATGTATGAATTACATAAGAACACGCCTAGAATATTGTCATCAAGCCAAGGCAAGACCAATATTCAATGAATAGTAATGCCTTTTGGTTTTTGTAATGCACTAGTTATATTTATGTGTTTGGTAAATCATGTATTATGCCCCTTTCTAGATTCATTTATAATATTGTACTTAGATGATATATTCATTTATAAATCTACCTCGAAGAGAATATATCACACCTCATGTATGTGTAAATACTCTTAAAAAGCATCAAATATTAAAAAATCTTAAGAAATTTGAATTTTCCTAGTAGCCATATGTGTATTTTGTTGAGTAATCTAGGGCATCTAGATTAGGATGATTTCTCTTACTTTTGTAACTGCTTGTGATGTATTTTAAACTTAAATTGGTTATATTTATTCTTTCACTTGATTATTATTATTTATTCATCATAAAACATCTACCAAACTATGAAAGAACAATAACACAAGAGGACACAAGATATAGGCTATTAGCCAGGGCCAAAACCTCTCCTCTTGAGAGGAAAACCAACAAGAACTCTTCTCTTCCTATAAAACTTCAAATAATAAATTCCAATACCTATGACCCTTGACCAAGACCCTCCAAGACCAAGTCAAACCTTTATTTTATGAGCTCCTTTTCATAAGGTCAATGCCAGTCAAACTTGTTTTCACACTTTAGTTTCAGCCCTAACTTCAGAAATTCATTTGTCACTTCAGGACTGCAATTTCAACTTCTTTTGTTAAACCCTAGATCACACATGTAGTTGGAATATGGGTGAAATTTCCTCCTTTATCCATTGCTTGGATAGCATCTTCTTCTTCAATAATTAAGCTTACCAAATTTACCTTCTTTTAATCCTAAATTTGGCTTCTATATGGTGATTTCACTTCGGATTTGTTGCAACAAATTTTTCCGTAGTCTCTTCATACATGTAAAAAGAATTAACCCTAAAACAATCCTCAAATATTCATATTTATTCCTAATTTATTTATCTCTCCTTCGTTGGATATACTTTTTCGTCCAACGAACTTGAATGGATGATATTACAAATGAGGTCAAGTTCTTTATATATAGGCTTATTGTCACAGTTTGTAGGTTGGCTTGTCACTATGTCTTGGTCGACTTGTCACTTGCAAAGGTCGGCTTGTCTTGGAGGGTTTCTTTGACATATTTTGACTTAAAATCATTATTTTGACTTTATAGATGATTCCCTAATGGGTCTTCCATACATGATAATGACTCAATTGACTTGTTGACTCAATGACAAGACCTAGAAGCACTCAATGGGTGCTTGAACTATAAATTAAATAACATTGAGCATGAAACCCATGCATCAAGAATTAAAATAATTAAATTATTTTTCTCTTTATATCAAATACATAAAATCATATTACATATGTGTCAAACTTGTTTTCACACTTTAGTTTTAGCCCTAACTTCAGAAATTCGGTTGTCACTTCATGAGTGCAATTTCGACCTCTTTTGTTGAAACCCTAGATCACACATATAGTTGGAATATGGGTGAAATTCCCCCCTCTATCCTTTGCTTGGATAGCATCTTCTTCTTCAATAATTAAGCTTACCAAATTTGCTTTCTTTTGATCCTAAATTTGGCTTCTATATGGTGACTGCACTTCGGCTCTGCTGCAACCTATTTTTCCCTAGTCTCTTCATACATGCAAAAGGAATTAACCCTAAAAAAATCCTCAAATATTCGGCTTTCTTCCTATTTTATTTATCTCTCCTTCGCTGGATATACTTGTGCTTCTTTTTCTTCCAACGAACTTGAATGGATGATATTACAAATGAGTTCGAGTTCTTTATATATAGGCCTATTGTCACAGTTTGTAGGTTGACTTGTCATTGTTTCTAGGTCGACTTGTCACTTGCAAAGGTCATCTTGTCTTGGAGGGTGTCTTTGACATATTTTGACTTACAATAATTCTTTTGACTTTATAGATGATTCCTAAATGGGTCTTCCATACATGATAATGACTCAATTGACTTGTTGACTCGATGAAAATCCCTAGAAGCACTCAACGGGTGCTTGAACTATAAATTAACTAACCTTGAGCATGAAACCCATGCATCAAGAATGAAAATAATAAAATTATTTTTCTCTTTATATCAAATACATAAAATCATGATTACATATGTCATATGAAGATCGAACCTAGTTACATATTTCAAGAATCCCTCTAAACTAGGGAGGTATTCATAATCCATACATGGTACTTGGACATTCTCAAACTGAAGAATTCTCATAAGAAGAGTAATATTGGTAAGTCATATCATAAGCTATTAATTAAACTTATCTCATTGCATCTCATCATACCAACCAACATTGTCACATAGCAAGGCCTTGACTAATAGCTCTATCCTTACACAAGATCAGATCACAATGATGGCAAGACAAATGATTGATAGACACCATCATCATTGTCTCTCAAGGCACATACTCCACCTGTGTGTTCAAAGGGTATGTCCTTTTAGGACAATTCCTGTCTTGGAATAACACATCCTCAAGGAATTTCCTCTTCTACCACTCTTTCCTATTGGATGCCCTACCGCATCCTCAAAGAGTATCAGAATCAATCTTAGATGCTTACCCAATCCTCTATTCCTTCTTCATAACATGAAGGCAAGAATGATGTGTCTATCTCTCCCTCTCAACTAGGGAGGACATACTAATTCCCATAAAAGGAATATACCCAAGCTCCCTCTTAACCAGGGACTTGTCCAATCTCCCTCTTAACTAGGGACTTGTTTCCAAAAGCATCTCTCCACTCTTTGGTGGAGGTCATGGTATTATCATCTACTTGAAGGGCTCATCCTTTAAATTTCACGGTCTTCAACTTCTTCATCTTGGACCCTTCGTCTTCTAGATCTTCCTCATAGGGAAATGACCATTCATCACTTTCCTTCAACGAACCATAGGGCTGAACCAATAGTCATGCCATCTTTCTCTTCGTCGGAAAGTCATCTTCTAGTCCACATCTGGTTTTTCTTCATACAACTACCTCTTCCAAGTCATGTTTCTTTCAAGACCTTCCATCCAGTCACATGAGTATTAGTTGTAGGTGACATCTACAACTTTCTCTTGATAGCCTTGTTTCGACCCAACTAAATGATTTCAAACATAAATGAACATCAAATCAAAATGATATTTTTATTATGGCCTTTCGTCATGACATCAGCTTTATGGAACATCAACATCCTGCACATGAGTGACTCCATATCCAAGACATTCAATATCAAGGGCCTTCTTATTTATTTATACCTTCTCCATGGAGATGTCAGCTAATTTTTCTAGTTATTTGATGTTGATCACTTATCTTATTTTATGTGACTATAGTTGCATATTTCACAAACTCTTCTTCCTTTCTTCAAATATTTCTTTCCTTAGGATCTTCTTTACATGGTTCTTTCAACATAATGACTGTGATTATAAACCACCTCATATTCTATATGAGTTCATATTATGTTGATTTCATCTTATCAATATGTAAAAGAGTTCAGGGCACATTGTCTACAGGACTTCATGCATCATTTTAATGGAAGAGATTCTCCGTCTTTCATCATGCTCATGAGATAGATCATTTTAACCATGTTATCTGCAACTATATGATGACATGAATTTATCTATCAAATATATATACATACATTTTCCGTCTTTTGGTCATCTAGACTTCCTTCTAGCAGCTTCCTTTCCTTTATTGAAGATGAAAGCACTACAAACAACTCAACATGATGCACATCTTCATCACCATATCTTATTAGTGGATCCCACACAAGGAGGACCGTATATTATCAGCAAGACACTTGCTTCTACCAAGTAGAGATGAACCTTTTAATGAATATCCCAATGGAGAATCTTGATTATCCTCATCCATCAAATTCTCCTTCCTAATGATGGTGATGTATGATGATTTCTTTATCTTCTATGCTAAATTACTTTCATCCAACCATACATATTCTTACTATATTTGTCCTTATATGCTTCTAATGCAGACGCCATGAACTACTTTCTATCTATCATGATGACTGTTACAACCATGTAGACTTTTACTTCATCTATCCTTCCAAGCTTCTATGTAAATGTCATCTCTATTTCAACTCTATTGCATCTTGATGTTAGTGATTCTTACCATCATGAATGCTATCTTCTACAAAATTAAAAAGAACTAAGTGAAGGAGATTATCTCAGTCATAGTAGAGATATTTCACTTCCTCTTTCCTTGATTTCTTCTTTTTTAATTCTTTCACTTCTTCAGTAACATGGGCTTCATTTATTTCCTTTCTTTTCTTTTTGTCTTTCTTGAGTTTAGGGCAATTCCTTTTAAAGTGCCCATATTTTTTACATTCATAGCTTTGCATTTTTGACATATCGATCTTCCTCTATTTCTGAGGACCAAACTTTCTGAACTTTTCTTTTTTCTTGGCCATAGCAACATATGCTTGAACTTGTTCATTTGGTCCAACATCGTTTTTTGCCTTCAACCTAGTTTCTTCAATTTTACGTAATGACCAAAGTTCACTAAATGGACTTCCTTTTTTCCATAAATACTTGGTAGTGCATTCAGCACAACAATGGTAATTTCTTGATCAGACATTATTTCCCCCAACTCTTGAAGCTGGTATCTTATTTATGACAACCTCATAAGATATGAGGCATCCTTTCTACCTTTGGTACCTTCATCTAGTATAGGTTGGTTCTCAAAGATATAAATATCCATGAACAAAATAATATCCTTCTATAGATTTAACCATTTATCTACAACATATGCATCTATCTGACCCTCAAATATGGGAATGTCAAAGTTAACTTGTACCTTAAACGACATTATGCTTCCAGAGTACATGTTGGAAGTAGATGTGTCACCCCTGGGTAGTCGCTAAAGGATCTGGGTAAAGTTGTCCATCATCGCGTTCCTTTGTCGCTCGAGGGCTTCTTTGAGCAAGATTTTGATAGGATCTCCTAACCCCTCGTCTTTATTTTCATATGCCATGGGAGGTCGTTGAGATTTTTGAGGCTGGTCTTGCAAAGGTCTGACCATTTCAAGCCCTAATTCCTTATATCCGAACCTTGTTGGGGACATGCAAAGAAAAACAGAGAAAGAGCGGACCGCTCTGATACCGCTGATCTGGATTTAAATGGGAACGCAAAAAAGTATATATATAACCATAAAAATAGAGATGTAGCAAAAATAATACTTCATTTCATTAATATCAATGCTTACAAACAGAATGGAAATAAGACTAGCTCGGGCGATGGTAGCTTATCTTTGAGAAGAGATGTGGTGGCTACATGCCTCTAAACTAAGTTACAATGAGGCTCAAGGACCTTTTCATTATTGAACAATAAAAGAATAGCCTAAACAACCAAAAACCTAACCCGAGGAGATGTAACACCAAGAGTTTATGGGCCCTGTTGGGGTTAGTTGGGCATCCAACTTCTCAAGGTCGTAACTTGGTCATATAATCTCTATTTGACGCGTATGATACCTTGTTGGAAATATCTCTCCGAGGAAAACAACTCCTGATGAAATTTCCATTATAATCAGTGAAGCAAGTTTTCCAAACAAAACGTTGTTAGGGCCTCAAAATGGCTCTGGAATTTCAAAACCAAAAAAACTACAAAAAATAGTGAAAATTAACTGGCGAGTCTTGGTGGAATAGGCAGGTGGACACCAATATCCACCTGGATCACATATGGAAGTTTATAGCATCATTTTCCACCATGGATACATCCCTCCATGGCTTAACAAAAGAGTTTACAGTTTCTAGTGGGGAAAGAATCAATTAAAAACTTTTGATGTGCTAAAATGAAATATTATTTAAACAACAATTGTTCATTGCTTAATTTCCATAAACCTTCTAAAGTTGAGACATATGTAAGTGGTTGCACTATAGAAATGATTCAATTGTAGGGAGGTAAGTTGCATTAAAGTAAAATTCAATCTAAAATGGACCACCTAAGGAAGATATTAAAATAGTGAAAGCATATGCCACATCACACTAAGAATATGCCATGTTACACTCTGTTAGAGGCTTTATCTAGTGAAGGTTAGTCTACATTGTCTCATTAATGATACTTGCCAACTAAACTAGGTGAAAATAAAGTTAAGAGGTGAGAATAAAAAATAATA
Organism: Pinus taeda; assembly: GCA_000404065.3. Classification (NCBI taxonomy): domain Eukaryota; kingdom Viridiplantae; phylum Streptophyta; class Pinopsida; order Pinales; family Pinaceae; genus Pinus; species Pinus taeda. Next base: position 254,968 of record APFE031537111.1, on the reverse strand, counting down.
ATAATTTTAGAATCATGTGCACATAATAAATGTAGTATCAAAATATGTATATTTATATTATATTTTGTTAATAATAATGTATAATTAATTGAACATACTACTACGTTTTTTATGTACTACATAATGAATTTAAAAACTCAAAAAATAAAATTATAATTAAATAATAGTAACAATTTAAAAATAATAATATAATAATAATATACTTATAAATGTTTTGTACATTACATAATGTTTTATATGTTATCATTATGAAATGTTTCATGATGGATTCCAGACTACCCTACATATGACAAGGAACTCTATGCTCTAGTTCAAGTTGTTAAGAAGTAGAAGCATTATCTGATGGGAAATCATACCACCATCTACATTGATGACCCACCACTACAATATTTATAAACCTAGAGTAAGATTTAACAAACAGAACACCACAAGTGGATGGGTTTTTTACAACACATTTATTTAATCATCAAATATAACAAGGGAAACACTAATAAGTTGGCATATAGGCTTTCAACGACATCCTCACCCAAGATCGTGACTCTAAGCAATAGGAACTCTCTTGCACATGGAACCTTTCACCCATGATGCATACAAAGAGACATATACAGAAGATGAAGACTTCAAAGAGATGTCTTAGCAGCTAAAGGGACAAGTTTATATAGACGAATGAGATGATAAGGCTGACTATTGACTCGAAAAGAGCAAACTCAGGAAACTCAAAGAAGCAATTGAAATTGAGAGGCATGCCAAAAACCTTAACAGGGATGGTCACTCAAAATTGAGTAAAAGCTGGATTCTAACTCTCTCCTCTTGACTCTTCCTCCATCTGTTTTTTTTTTTGCCCTCTATTTTTCCCGCCCTCAGCCCCCCTCCTGCCCCTCCCCCTCTTTTCCCCTAGTCTCTTTAACTTCGTGGTGGTGAGCTTTTATTATCCTGATTCTCTCCTTGTTATCCTTTAGATTTTTCTTAGGAAGGTTAGTTCTCCTCTAAATATTTTAATCTTAATTAACCTAATTACCAATCCTTTTTCCAGTAAACCTTTAATTTCATCTAAAATAATTAGATTTTCATCTAATAATTTTAATATTGAATTATAATTTATCCCAAATTTAGTCCAAGCTTTATGCCTTTAACCTAATTTGACTTATATTAATTTCATAAACCTCATATATTATTATTTACTAATAATATGGATTAATAACCAATTTATAAGCATGAATAATTAATTTATATTAACATTTATAATTATTTACATATAATATTACTATTAGTAAATAATTAATTTCATAATTATGCATTTCATAACGGCTAGTATTCTCCAAAAATGGGACCACTAGATTGGTCTTACCCTAACAAACAATTAATTATTCTTGATAATAAAGAACTTGATATTATTAATAATAATAATAATAATAATTAAATAAATATATAACAGCTAGTTTGTAACTAAATTATTAAATAACTAACAGCTATTTTTCAACTAATTAAAAACTATTTCTCTAATGGCTAACTTTGGCCATGATACATCCCTGCTATTTATTCACTCAGATCGATCGATTTCTCACCTTGTCTAAGGATGAACCACATGGTTTGTTCGAAACATCGACCAAATCCTAACGATGTGATTAATCTGAAAGACTGATATCTACATTAAGGATCACAAAAGTCTTAGATCTAACAAGATTGTAGTTATCAAAGAGGCTCATGTGAAAAATTGGAAACCTAATTCCTATTGCAGCAACTGGAAATAATTCTCCTAATTGTTAAATTAATTCCTAACAATTTATTTACTATGTGCTACATGAAATACAGAATCAATTACACTACAATCTACACAAATAAAATGAAAAAGAAATAAACAATGGAATAAATACTAGCACACACACATAAAATGATAGTTATTTTTGGACCAATGTCCTTGGAATAACCCAACTCGAGAAAACCGGTGCAGGAACTGAGGGTTTTATTATTATGCAGCAGTGAAATAAATTGAGTACAACTGGAGGTTGAAACTGAAAATCCTACAGAGAGATACTGGCAAAAAAATCTAGTGAGGATGAATTCCTCACTCCACAGGCAAATCCCAGCACTGACCTCAACTCAAATTGAGTCGTCCAAACTGCCTTTGCGCAGTCACTACATCACCCTAGTGCAGTTGTTGTTTTTCTCATCTTGGAATAACTTCTCCTAAAGTCGTCTGACCAATTTTTGTCTAGGAAAACATCTCTCCTGACCTCTGGAACCTTTGCCTAGCCTCTGGCACTAAAATTCTCTTTCTTCCCATCAATTCAACTTTTCCTCTAGAGGCTACTATGCTTCTTTGCATCAACCTCACTGTGGCTTTTCTGCCTCTCTACAAATGCACTCACCGAAACTGGAACCCTTCCTCCAGCTCCATTGTCCCCGCCCCTCTCCTACTGCTTCGATTTCTTTGGCTCTCTCTCTGGAAACTGAATGATGCTACTCAGGAAATCAATCTACTCATGAAATTGAATTTCTCAAGTGATTTCTCCAAGCCCCATCGACATCTTCTTATAATCCTTTGTTGAGACTTCAATGGCCAAGATTAGATCTTAATCAATGGCTAGGATTAACTTGAAGTTTATTCGTGTGAGTTTTATACAACATTCACACCATAACTTAATTAATTATGATTAATTAGTCATATTCCCTAAGTTTAGACTTAGGAAATATTTAAAAACTGATTAATAATATAATTATGTCATTTCTAGGTGGAATTTCTAGAAACGATTTATGGGTTTTGGATATCTCATGTATTCTAGCCTCTCCACAAAATTTCAAGGCTAGATCACATCTCATGCTACAAAAACTAACACTCCCTCTTAGCGAGGAATGTGTTCTAGTGTTGCAGACACCTGTAGCAACACCTTGTCTCTGCATCATCTCTTGTCACACTGCAGATGTCTGGTTGGTTGCCCACCAACTACTGTGCAACTCTGATATATGTTTCGTATGTGTTACTGTTGACCCTGCTGAAATGTTGCCAACACTGCAACTCCCTCTTCATCTGTTGTTGCTACAATTGCAACATCTGTAACTAAAAAGAATCCTAAATATTGAATCAACTGTGATCAGTATGATGCATCTATCACCCGAGTTTCTGATTGTTGCTAGCATATGCATTTTCACTGAGGCATTTGCACTATTGTCAACTCTGCACTATGTCACTCTGCATTGTTGCCAACTCTACACTGTTTCCAACTCTACACTGCACTGCCCAACATCTAACTGCAACTAAACTTTGCATCTGCCATTTTGACATCTAACTGTGTCTCCTGCCACTGATCCATCCGGCTACAAAATATTGTGGGCCCCTATAGCAAGGTATTGATTCAAGAGGTGGACCTCCTCAAAAATCCTACCCAATCTTTAGCACTCTAGGGCTACAAAACCAAATCTCTCCACCTCACTCCTGGAGGTATATCAGTAAACATGGAGAAGTCTTCCTCCAGCCTAGAGGAAAGCCTATCGATCTTTGTTGATGCTGCCTGTTGGTCTTGCTTCTCCTACTTTTCCTTCTTCTTGAGAGGACATTGGGTATTGTAATGACCGAGCTCACCACATCTGAAGCACTTGGAATTTGACAGGTCCTTCTTCTTTCGTTGCTCCCCCTATCCCTGACTGGGACCCTTTGATGTGAGGGCCACATTTTCCTCTTTCTTTACCTTCTTCAACCCACTACTATTGCCACTAATTGAGCTCTTAACTAAGTCTCGTCTCAACTCCTCATGCTGCAAATCGGCGCACATCCTGTCCCACCTTGGCAAGGTTTCTCTACCCAAGATGGTTTGGACGAATACCTGCCACTCCTTGGAGACATTGTTGAGTGTCAATTGCACTAGCTCTATGGCTTAAGGCATTTCCCCAACAGCTGCAAACTGATCCCAGATCTCTTGAATCCTAATGAGGAAGGGGTCTAAGCATTCCCCTTTCTACAACTTGGTGCATCTCAGCTTCTGCTCCAAATACATCATCCACTACTCGAAAGTGCCTTGGTACAGTGTGGAATGTGTGTCCCACATCTCCTTGGTCGTTCCTTGGCCCACTATGTGTGACACAATGTGATCTCGAAGACCGTCAATTATCAGCCTCTTTGCCCTCGCCATTTCCTTTCTATATTCCTTCAGTTGATTTGCATCTTGGGGTATAACTAACTGCATCAATATATGGCTTCATACCATATTCATCCAAAAGGAAGGACATCTTTTCCTTCCAGATGACATAGTTGGAAGCACAATCCAACCTGTCTTGATTCCGTAGTCTGGAAGTGGTCATCTCAGATGATTTCAAAAATCTTCTATTCCCTTCTGCTTAGCTATTGCTACGCTATTTTCACTCCCTTCTAGAGTGAGAAAAACTTCTAACAACAATTGTTGATCTGCAAGGGAATTCAAACTTCTTGAGAAAGTTCCCTGTGAAAAACTTTCCCTCAGTGTGTGCTCTTCCTCCTCCCAACGCTAGCTCTGCACTAGCAAGCTAGCTAGAGATATTCTCTACGAAAAATATTAGTTGCTCCCTCTGCCTCTGGAAACCCTTGATCTAGAGAGATCAGTTTTTTTTGTCCCTCTCAGAGAAAAAAAAAAAAAAATCATTTCTCCTCAAGGATTAAACCTCTTGGCCAAGGTGATTATGTTGCCTCTAGGGTTTCAAACTGTTGCCCCTAAATGAATAGAAAAAATCCCTCTTCCTTCGCTATTGAGCTCTCTGGCTAATCATATGTGCTCTGATACCATGTGAAAAATTGGAAACCTGATTCCTCTTGTAGTAACTGGAAATAATTCTCCTAATTGTTAAATTAATTCTTAACAATTTATTTATTGTGTGCTACAACAAATACTAAATCAATCACACTGCAACCTACACAAATAAAATGTAGAAGAAATAAACACTGGAAGAAATACTAGCACACACACATAAAATGACACAGTTATTTTTGGACCAATGTCCTTGGAAAAACCCAACTCAGGAAAACAATGCAGCAACTGAGGGTTTTATTATTATGCAACAGTACAATAAATTGATTACAAATGGATGCCGAAACTAGCAATCATAAAGATAAATACAAGCAATAAAATCTAATGAGGAAAAATTCCTCACTCCACAGGCAAATCCTGGCACTAACCTCAGCTCAAATTGAGTCGTTCAAACTGCCTCTGCACAGTCAATGTGTCACCCTAGCACAGTTGTTTTTGCTCTCAGCTTGGAACAACTTCTCCTCAAGTTGTCTAGCCAGTTGTTGTTGAACCTCATAATTACCCTCTCCCTGACAAATTTTATCACTTCTTTTCCTTGCTTTTCCATAAGATTACAGATCCCCATCAATGATAAATGATAGATTTTCTCTTGAGAGAATTAAATGATTGACATGTTATATTTTTATGTTTTTACTATTTTAATGAGTTTTTTCAAATTAGCTACAGAATGCAGCCTATTCTGCAGCTAATTGTGTATTCAGTAGTTATTTCCATGGTCTGGCGAGTTCCAGGTGTCAAACGAAGAAACCGGCCACATGAGCATCTCTAGAATCGACTCCACATGAATCCTATCCTAGTCACTCAGCGCAAATCAATAAGAAAGCCAGCTCAAGACCACAGTCAAAGGTGGAATCAAACATATGAAACCAGAAGCAATAGGAATCTTTGTCTACTCTTTCATGGTTTATTAATAAATCCAACAGTTCTATTGCAGCATTAACTCGGATCAGCCACTTGTGTTGATGGTTCTGTGAAACCATCTTGCTTGAATTCAAATCACTTGTAGCTAATCAAATGTTTACGCAGTCCTATTGTGATACGTATAGACCACCTGTAGCTAATTTTCCACAAAGACAGTTATGAATATTTTCTTTTAAATACCAGTTGTATAGAACCGAGAAGGGTTCAAAGTTTTTGATGTATTAAGCTTAAACTTGCAGATCTGTAATTTTTAACTTTTGTTCTTGTTTATAATATAAAGCCGTGTGTTGACCAAAGATCATTTGAAAGAGTATTTTCAACTAGTTAGCAGCTCAACCCAGTCAGTTACAGAGGGCCCCTGCACTGAAGGAGGTTTTCTTTTCATTTGTTTTCTGTTCATTTTTAATTTCATCATTTGCTTATAGCAGTGTTCCTAACTTAGGTTGATTTCTTGTAGTTTGATTTCTTTAAGTTTTGATCAATAGCATAATGTTAGAATTCAATTGTGCAGTCTTGTTTCTCCAACCCATTTCATAAAGGAAGCAACTTTATTTCTAAACCGAGTAAGGTTGAAAGTAATGAGAATGCATTGTTGACTAGTCTACTCATTGTTTTTGTTATTTATTTTCTAGTTAAGATTGTCAATGCACTGTGTTAACGAATGTTTTTTATCACTATTTCAGGTTGATACCCATCCTCAACTAAATGGTTAACATTCACTTTACACAATGGTTGAAATAGATCAGTTACCTTCTACATGTTTTTATTTCGTTCTTTAGATCATGAGTATAGAAAGTTGTTTGTATTCCATCTCAAGAAGGTTATCTTTCAAAATTGAAGGATAGAATAAATAGAAGTACTTCAGTTAATTTCATTCTCTGTATTTATTTCAGCATGCCTCACAACTTCACCTCTTAATTCTAAGAATTAGAATCATGACTTAGGATTAATGACAAGATAGTACAAATGCTCTGTTTTCCTTCTTTTAACTTAGATTTTGACTAGTTTTAAGCTCTTGGTTCACCTTTAGGAAGTTTAGATTCAGTTTCTCATAATTCAGTTTGTACATCATTAGGAATCAAAGAACAGAAACCCCCAAAACAATATAAAAATACAAAACAAAGAAGTAGGAAGGGTTAACTAAGCACATATAGTGCACTACACTTCATCAGCTTACAAACCTCAGTTGATAATTCATACAAGCAATTTAGGACACTAAATTGACTAAACATTTTGGCGCCGCTTCCAGGGAAGTGCAATTAGGTAACCTTATCTCTTACATTCAAAAAAAGTGATATGTATAGAGAAAGAGACTCTAGGGGTAGATTTATAGCTAGAGGCAGCAGTTCAATTCCTACAACACCACCTACTCCACCAAGAACAAGAAGAGATACACTTCCATCTCAAGCTCATACTCCTAGCCATAGAACTCCTGAAGTTATAAGGTCATAAACAATCAAAAGGATCTCCTATTTCATCTACTGAGGTAGTCCTGGAGGAGAAAAACTTGGGTCTCCAACAGAAGGAGTAGCCTTTTTCACCTCCACAGGGGAGCACATTTTAGTTGAAGAATTAGGAATACCTAGTGAGAAATAAGAAGTAGAACATCTCTCCCACATACCATTAATAGAAGAACCAGAGGAAGAGAAAGTAACCTTGCAGGCTAAACCTTATACTGACTCTGAAGAAACTATAATGGCAGAAGAAGGAGAGGATGGAGAATTCACATTGTTTAGAGGAAGAGGTAGAGGAAATAATGGAGGAGGTAGAGGAAATAGGGAAATAGATAATTCTTTTGGATTCCCTATAGTGGATGAAGAAACAAATGCCACAACGAAAAATATCTCACCTTTTGTCCTTCCAAATTTCCATGGGTTAAAAAGTGAGGATCCTGAAACATTTCTATTTGAGTTTGAAGTCTTGTGCAGAACCTATGATTACTTAGAAGACTCTCAAAAACTTAACTTGTTTCCTTCAACATTGAAAGGAGCTACTTTGAAGTGGTTCATGGGGTTAGTCACTCAATCCACTAGAACATAGAATGACATGAAGAAAGCGTTTTTGGATAGGTATTTAAATTGTTGCATGCCTACCAATCACAAGGATGAAGTGTTCAAAATGATACAAAGAGAGGATGAAAATTTGGAGGATTTAATTGAGAGATTCAACTATAACTTGAAAAGAGCAAAGATGGGCAGTTTAAATGAAGATACCTTAAAAGATCTTTTATTAAAAGCCATTAGAGATGAGTGGATAGATATCCTTAACATGATGGGGAAGGGAGATATCTCTCAACTCCCATTAAGTGACATAGGAGAATTATGTTTTCATCTCTCAAGAGGGAAATCCAAAACTGGGAAAGGTCCAAGAGATCCTTCTCTTGTTAGAGTGAATAAATTTGCAACTGGATCAGTGAGTAGGGAAAAAATTGGGAATATGCTTGATGAATTCAAAACATATATTCTAGGGAGCCTTAGTGAGAAAATATACGCCCTTAAGTTGCAAAACAAGCAGAAAACCGAGGCTGATGCTTTAGCTATTTTCTGTCCCCAAATGCAGTTAAAAAAAAAAAAAAAAAAAAAAAAAAAAAAAAAAACACACACTCTTTAAGAGAACGTCCTTTGGATGCAAAAATCATAGAGACTTGTATGATTTGTTCAGAAAACCATGAGACCAAGGGTTGTCCTTCAATTCCAAGTCATCAGGTTGTTTTTCAAGAAGAAACAGTTCCAAATTCAACAGAATCTATTTTCTTTGTCTCTAGAAGACCTTGGCAGGGGCCACAAAATCAGGGATTTAACAATCAAATGTATCTTCAGCCCCCACCAAATTGGAATTCTTGGTAGCAACCTTGGCCTCAACCTCAATCTCAATCTCAACCTTGGGCTCAAGGAGTACAAAATCCTTATGGAAGATTTTTTCAATATTATCAATATCCTCCATCATATTAAAATTATCCTTCCACACACATTCCACAACGAAATTAACGGCCACAACTTGAAAATCAGAACCCTCAACTTTCACTACCATTTCCACAACAAAAACAAAATCCTCAACTCTTACTACCATTTTAGCAAAGACCAAATCAGCTACCTTCCCAAGCATTACCTAACCCCAACAATAAAAATCCTCAGAATACTTACATGGTGGAAGGACAACAATTTCCAACTTATATGATCACTTCTCTAGATCTCAATGATTTTCAACTAAGATCTGGTAGGATATTAGAAAAGGAAAGGTCTTTTGTAGTTATTCAAGAACAAGACAATTCTGAGGAAGATTCTCTACAGCCCAATAAAAGTTTTGAAGGAACATCTCTCCAAAACCAAAATATTGAAAATGAAAATGGAAAGAACTAGTGAACTCAACTCCTATCATTGAGCAACCAGTATCTACTTTTGCACCTCCTTTTCCTGAAAGATTACAAGTTGATAGAGGAGTAGAAAAGCAGATTATGTTGCCTAATTATGATTTTCTAGATGAATTTAAAAATGTCTGTATCAAAATTTGTTTGTTACAAGCCATTAAGGAGATTCCAGTCCTAGCTAAAACAATAAAGGAGTTGAGCATAAACAAACCAGTAAGAAAAGCAAAAGAAACAAAAATAATTCACCTGGTAGGAAAAATACCAGATATAATGATGGGAAAAATTTCCATACAAAAATATGTAGATCTGGGAAGTACAATTGTGAAAACACATATCAATGGAGCTAAAATTCCAAATACATTGATTGATTTAGGAGCAGCAATAAACATCATGAGCAAACAAACCTTGGAACAGCTCAAGCTTCCTAATATTCTTTACACACCTACGTTACTGCAATTAGCAGACAGATCTGTAATCAAACCAGATGGTGTGTTAGAAGATATTTCAGTATCCTTAGATTCTTGGGAATATCCTATTGATTTTATGATCTTAACCCCCAAGAACAATCAAGGAGGACATCCACTCATATTAGGAAGACCTTGGCTAACCACAGCTAATGCGTTCATTAGTTGTAGATCTGGTGACATGTATTTTTATGATGGGAATTCAACAAAGAAATTCACTCTATATCCTCCAGCAAGAACAATCACAGAAATAGATGACAAATAATGGATTGATGAAAATGGAATTCACCCGCTCTTTACTATTTCAGACATTAGTGAAGATAGTCAAATCTTGAATACAATGGAAAATTTTGAATCATCTCCAGAATATGAACATGATCAATTCCAAGAAAAATCCAATATTGAATATTGTCATCTAGGCAGATGTCTCTTTATTCTATGGAAGAATTTGGTAGCTCTACAATTGAAATCTTTCCAGGGAGAACATTGAACATAAACAATAACTTGGATAAATTACAACAGGAAAATCTAATCAAGACATTACAACAACATTATGCTGCATATGCATGGGAATATACTGACATGAAAGGAATTAGTCCTAAGACTTGTATACATCACATCTACATTGACGAAAATTGTAGACCTCTCAGACAACCTCAAAGAAGGATGAATCCAAATCTTAGCGAAATTGTGAAAGAAGAGCTACAAAAATTGTTAAATGTAAACTTCATTTACCTAATTTCAGACAGCCAATGGGTTTCCCCTTTAGTGATTGTGCCTAAAAAGAATGGTAAATGGAGGGTGTGCACTGACTATCGAGAATTGAATAAAGCTACCCTTGAAGATCATTTTCATTTACCCTTTATAGATCAAGTGTTAGATACATTAGCAGGTAAGAAGTATTTCTCATTTTTGGATGGCTTTAGTGGTTATAATCAAATTCAGGCGGCACCTGAAGATTAAGATAAAACCACATTTACTTGTCCATGGGGAACCCATGCCTACCGAGTACTTCCTTTTGGATTATGTAATGCACCTACAACATTCCAAAGAGCAGTACTAGGAATTTTTCTGTTCTAATACATGATTGTGTAGAGGTATATATGGATGACTTTACAATCTATGGAAATACATTTGAAGAAGCTTTGGAAAATTTGGAAAAAGTTCTTAAAAGATGTAAGGAAGCAAACCTTTCACTAAGCCATGAAAAATATTTTATGATGTTTACAGAAGGGATTGTTTTAGGACATCACATCTTAGGAGATGGAATTAAAGTTGATAAATCTAAAGTTGAAGTCATCTCTAAATTATCAATTCCAAATTGCCAAAGGATGTAAGAAGTTTTCTAGGATTTACAGGATACTATAGACGATTTATAGACAATTTCACTAAAATAGCATCCCCACTCTCCAAGTTACTCACCAAGGATTGTGAATTCAATTGGAATCTTGATTGCCAATTAGCATTTGAGACCTTAAAAACAAAAATTTCTCAAGCACCCATCTTGAGAGGTCCAAATTGGAAACTACATTTTCACATTTCAACAGATGCTTCAAATACGGCTCTGGAAGCTGTATTGGGACAAAAATATTTGATTCCCTATGCCATCTACTATACAAGTAAGAATTTGACTCCCGCTGAGTTAAATTATACTGTAACTAAAAAGGAATTTTTAGTTGTTGTTCATGCAATCAACACGTTCAAACATTATATAATAGGTTATGAAACCTTTGTTCATACAGATCACTCTGAAACTAGATATTTAATGAATAAACCTATTACTAATGGTAGAGTTACAAGATGGCTATTACTCTTGCAAGAATTCAATATTACTGTGTTAGATAGACTTGGAAAACAAAACACAGTTGTTGATTTCTTGTCCAAAATTCATAATATCAAAGATGACACTCCGGTTGAAGATAATTTTCCTGATGAATATCTTTTTGCAATGACTACTCCGACCCCTTGGTTTGCAGATATTGCCAATTACTTAGTCACAGGTAAATTGTCTTCACATTTGTTTCCTAGAGAGAAAAGAAAAAACATTCAAACAAGTGCAAGATACTCATGGATCACTAACGAATTGTATAAAACGGGTCCAGATCTCATGATCAAAAGATGTGTGAGGGAAGATGAAATGCCTGAGATTCTTAAGGCATGTCATGATGAACCATGTGGTGGACACTTTGCTGACAAGAGGACAGCCTATAAAAACCTTTCTTTAGGATATTATTGGCCATCCATCTTCAAAGATGCCAAAGAATATGTCAGGAGGTGTGACAGCTGCCAAAGGGTAGGGAAACCTGCTCCTTCAAATGAAATTCCACTACAAATTCAGGTACTCATTGAACCTTTTGAAAAATGGTCCTTGGATTTTGTTGGACCAATTAATCCCCCATATAAGCAAAAGACGTATATATTGGTATGCACTGATTATGTCACTAAATGGGTAGAGGCTAAAGCATTACCTTTTGCTAATGAAAAATCTGTAGTTAATTTTCTTTTTGAGGACATCTTCACTCGTTTTAGTGTTCCAAGAAAAATTGTGACAGATCAGGGATCTCAACTTACATCTAAAATGGTGAAGGGTCTTGTGGAAAATTACAGGATCAAACATAGGAAATCTACTCCCTATCATCCACAAGCAAATGGTCGAATTGAATCTACAAATAAGGTGATTGAAGGAATTCTCACTAAGACTGTGCATCTACATAGAATAGGTTGGGTAGAAAGGCTTCTTGAAGCCTTACGGCCTTATAGAACTACATGGAGGAACACAACGGGACATACACCCTATGAACTTATTTATGGAAAACAAGTCATGTTCACTATAGAGTTTCAAATCAAAACCTTCAAGATGGCAGACCAATTGGGACTGGATTTATCAGAGGCACAGAAACATAGATTGGAGCAACTCAATGACCCTGATGAAATCAGGCAAGATGCAGTTCAAAGAACCAATATAGTCCAATAGCGGAGGGCTAAATGGCATGATAAATATATCAAGGAGGAGTTTCAAGCAGGAGATTGGTTATTGTTGTTCGATTCAAAGTTCAAAGATTTTCAAGGGAAGTTTCAAACTCATTAGCTTGGGCCATAAGAACAATAGATGGAAGCAAAATACCTCTTCTTGTGAATGGTCATCGGTTGAAGATATATCAGAAACCAATTTCAAGAGAGGAGTTCATTAAGATTTTCCAGAATAACTCTGAAATGAAGCTAGTGAAGAAGAAGAATTCTTCTCCACTAACTTAGTCTTTATTTTTCCAAAAAAAAAAATATTAATAATAATAATAAATTGTATGAGTTTGAAAACCAATCATTGATTGGAATACTCATATAGAAAATACAGGGTGAAAATCAGAGATTTCTAATATCCTAAATTTTCCATTTCCTTTCTGTAATAAGTAGTGACAAAAAGCTACATTTATTTTCAGATTAGAGTCTGCAAATTCATAGTCTCATTCCATCTCATTCTATTTTCATTTTATTTTACATCTCATTTCATCTCACTGTCATAACCCATTTCCATTTCATTTTCACTCTCATATTCCATAGCGATACTTCACTTTTCCTTCTTTTCACATTCTGCAGTTGATTCCTTTCTGCGATTACAACTTACTTATCAGCTCTAGCACAATTGTACAACTCAAAATAAATCATGAATGCAGGAAATTGAAGAATCAAGTTTTGGAGACCAACCATGCTAAAAGTACCTGTGGATCAACACCAAAGGAGTTATCAAGCAAAAGGTTAAGTTCTAAAGGTAAAATGCAAAATTTATTTCAAATAGCAAGTTAGAAACATAAGTCATATATAATATGAATAATCATATGTCTCCTTAACAAGTCATCATTTGATTTGACTGCCACTTCATTATACCACATCTCTGCCACATCTTCCATACTCGGTACCAAACAGTCCATAATAATTTCATCATACCACATATCCGCTACACTCTCCATACTCTGTACCTAAAAGGTCCCTAATAACTCCATCTGTTAATGGTCAAGACTACGATGTGACCAATGTATACACGCCTCTCCAAACCCTCACCGTCTATTTATTCCACACAAACCCATATTTATTTTTCGCCATACCCGCAGTCAGTCCATTTCATAAACCAGAAGAGTAATTCTGAAGGTTAAAAAAAAATATTCTGCGAAACAAAAGCCATGGGACTCATTGTCAGGACAGAGCCAGTAGGAGCAAAATATATGGAGGGATTCCCACAACTCAAGGAGATGCTGCAAAAGGCTGGATGGCTCAATTTCATTGAAAAATTTGATGGCTTCCACAAAGAGATCACAAAATATTTTGCTAGATCGTTCGATGGTACAGAAGTGGAAATTGGAGGCATTAAGTTTGCAGTAACAGAATCCTACATAGCAGAGGCTACAGAACTGCCAAGACATTGTGAGAGATGGTTCAAAAACAAGGAATTCCATAGTGAATCATGGAAAGTGATCCTCGGGAACCCAGGTATGGATGTCTCTGTGTTTAGAAAAGGAATTCCTATTTCAGCACTTAAAAATAAATGGAGAAGCATGCTTTTGATATTACAAAAACTCATTACATATGAGGGGAGATTCGGGTGCATGTATGTCTATCATATACATTTATTGATGAACTTTCTAGAAAATGGAGACATCAACCTCCCTTTCTTCTTACTAAACAGTTTAAGAAGGATGGCTTCAAATGTACAAGATAAAATAGAATTCCTAGACACAACCATGTACCATCATGGGTTGGTAAAAATACTGGTTGAGTTTCATTTGAAAAGAATAAGAGATACTTGGGAAAATTTCCTGATAAGAAAATATTTCCAAGAGGAACCAGAAACACCTGAAGAGGGTAATGTCAGAAGGAGTAAGAGGAAGAAGATCGGTATAACCATTCAAAGCAAACTTGAGTCCTCCACACAGAAAAATGATGAAGAGTTAGTCTCTGAAAAATTGACAGAGATTAGGAAACAAATCAAGAGAAAAGAAAAGATAGGAAAGGAGAAAAAGGGTACAAAGGAGGAGAACATAAGCCCTCTACAACTTAGAAGGAGCTCTAGACTCCGAGGTATGGTAAAGAAGGTATCATCAAAGGGAACAGAGTTCATAAATCTAGAAGAAGAAACCCCAGTACCATCTCCTGATAATGTTCCATTTACACATAGTCCTCAAAACTCTCCTAAACAGTATTTCGAAGGCATCCCCAGCAGATGATCTCCAGGCATAGACCCGGTGCAGCAAAAAATTTATGATTATATAGAATCATTGGAGAAGAAAAGTGCCTCAATGGATCCAGAATCCTCAGCTAATCTAAAATTCTTTGTTAATCCACAAGAACCTCTAACTGACTCTCTCAAACCAAAAATTTATGAGTTAGAGATATTGAACAGACACATCAAGAAAGAAAATGTAACCCTGAAGGAACAAAGTAAATTGGATAAAGTTATTCATGATAATAAAATATTGCACCTAAGGCTATGGTACAAGAAGAATAGGAAGTTGAAGAGGAAGAATAGAAGCTTGAATAGAACAGTCATCAACCTTAAAAGCAGGCTTCTTAAGAAGAAACCCAGGATGGAAGTCACTTCAAAGAGGAGCAAAAGAAGAAAACTAGATGTATTAGCATAATGTCTAAACAAATGCAATAGGAAAGAATAATTCACATTTTTGGCAAACTGCATGGAGACATGCAATGATTTTGCAGTGGGGGTATGTTGAACCTCAAAATTACCCTCTCCCTGACAACTTTTCTCACTTCTTTTCCTTGCTTTTCCATAAGATTACAGATCCCCATCAATGATAAATGATAAATTTTGTCTTAAGGAGAGCATTAAATGATTGACATGTTATATTTTTAAGTTTTTGCTATTTGAATAAGTTTTTGCAAATTAGCTACAGAACGCAACCTATTCTGCAGCTCACTGTGTATTCTGTAGCTATTTCCATGGTCTGGCAGGTTCCAGGTGTCAAACAAAGAAACCGGCCACATGGGCATCTCTGGAATCGACTCCACATGAATCCTATCCTAGTCACTCAGCCCAGATCGATAAGAAATCCATCTCAAGACCACAATCAAAGGTGGAGTCAAACATATGAAACCCGGAAGCAATAGGACTCTTTGTCTACTCTTTCGTGGTTTATTAATAAATCCAACAATTCTGTTGCAGCATTAACTCGGATCAGCCACCTGTGTTAACGGTTTTGTGCAACCATCTTGCTCGAATTCAAGTCACCTGTAGTTGATCAAACATTTACATGGTCCTGTTGTGATACGTGTAGACCACCTGTAGCTAATTTTCCTCGAAGATAGTTATGAATATTTTCTTTTAAATACCAATTGTACAGAACCAAGAAGGGTTCAAATTTTTTGATGTATTAAGCTCAGACTTGCAACTCTATAATTTTTAACTTTTGTTCATGTTTATAATATAATGTCGTGTGTTGACCAATGATCATTTGAAAGAGTATTTTCAACTAGTTAGCAGCTCAACCCAGTGAGATGCAGAGGGCCCTTGCACTGAAGGAGGTTTTCTTTTCATTTGTTTTATGTTCAGTGTTAATTTCATCATTTGCTTATAGCAGTGTTTCTATCTTAGGTTGATTTCTTGTATTTTGATTTCTTTTAGTTTTGAACAATAGCATAATGTTAGAATTCAATTGTGCAGTCTTGTTTCTCCAACCCATTTCATAAAGGAAACAACTTTATTTCTAAACAGAGTAAGGTTGAAAGTAATGAAAATGCATTGTTGACTAGTCTACTCACTGTTTTTGTTATTTAATTTCTAGTTCAGATTGTTAATGCACTGTGTTAATGAATGTTTTTTATCACCATTTCAAGCTGATACACATCCCAAACTAAATGGTTAACGTTCACTTTACATAATGGTTGAAACCAATCAGTTACCTTTTGCATGTTTTTATTTAGTTCTCTAGATCATGAAGTACAGAAAGTTGTTTGTATTCTATCTCAAGAAGGTTATCTTTCAAAATTGAAGGATAGAATAACTAGAAGTACTTCAGTTAATTTCAATCTCTTTATTTATTTCAGCATGCGTCACAACTTCACCTCTTAATTCTAAGAATTAGATTCATGACTTAGGATTAGTGACAAGATAGGACAGATGCTATGTTTTCCTTCTTTTAACGATTTTGACTAGTTTTAAGCTCTTGATTCACATTTAGGAAGTTTAGATTCAGTTTCTCATACATCAGTTTGTACATCATTAGGAATCAAAGAACAGAAACCCCCAAAACAATATAAAAATACAAAACAACGAAGTAGGAAGGGCTAACTAAGCACATATAGTGCACTACACTTCATCAACTTACAAACCTCGGTTGATAATTCATGCAAGCAATTTAGGACACTAAATTGACAAAACAGTTGTTGTCTGGGAAAATGTCTCTCTTGGCCTCCGTAACCTTTGTCCAGCTTCTGACACTGAAATTTTGCTTCTCCCCGGCAATTCGACTTTACTACGTTGTTCTACGTCAACCTCATTGTGGCTTCTCTGCCTCTCTGTAAATGCACTCACCGGAACTGGAATCTTTCCTTTGGCTTCATTGTCCCTGCCCCTCTCTCATTACTTTGATTTCTCTAGCTCTCTCTCCGGCAACTGAATGTTGCTACTCAAGAAATCGATCTTCTCACAAAATCAAATTACTCAAGTGATTTCTCCGAGCCCCATTGACTTCTTCTTATAATCCTCTGTTGAGACTTCAACGACCAATATTAGTTCTTAATCGATGGCTAGGATTAAATTGAAGTCGATCCGTGTGATTTTATGGAACATTCGCACCATAACTTAATTAGCTTTGATTAATTAGTCATATTACCTAAGTTTAGACTTAGGAAATTTTTAAAAACTGACTAATAATCTAATTAAGCCATTTCTAGGTGGAATTTCCATAAACAATTTTTGGGTTTCGGAGATCTCATTTATTCTAGCCTCTCCACAAAATTTCAAGGCTAGAAAACATCCGATGCTTCAAAAACTAACAACTCACAGCTGCAAATTTGTACAACACTTTAGTGTGGGGAAGATAATTTCCAACTTAAATAGGTATGTTTATTGGCCTAAAATGGAAGAATATGTACTAGCTTAGTTTTTTAGTGGATGCATATTTTGCTACACCACCAAGACCAATAATGAAAAGCAAGGTTTATACCCTCCCCTCCTTGTACCTACTAGACCTTAGGAGAGCATATCCATGGATTTCATAGGTTTTTCCAAGGAAGGAACATGACAATCTATCTATGGTACTAGTTGACTAGTTTTGAAAGATGCACATTCTCATGCCTTCTAAGAAGACCATCGGGGAACAATATGCTTCAAATATATCCATTGAAAAGGTCTAGGTGCACTACGGAATACCAAAAGAATTATCTCATATAGAGATACTAGATTTCTTATAGAATTTTGGGCTACACTTTGGGAAAGATGGACATCAAGTTGAAAATATCCACAACTTTCCATCCATAGACATATGGGTAGACTAAAGTAGTCAACAAGATATTGGTTCAAATTTTGAGGGGTTACAATCAAAAGAATCAAATGACTTGGAATGAAAATTTGATTTATATTTAAATCTCCTATAATAGAGCAATCCATACTCTACAACATGTCCCCTTTTGAAACTTTCCTTAGGGATTTGCCACTTTTCCATTAGACTTTATATATGGACATCAAGGAGAGGTGATAGAAGACACCAAAAGAGAAGAACTGAAAGATAGAAAATCATTGATTATATCAAGAAGATCCATTTCCAAGTATGAGAGACACTAAAAATTTTGATGACTAAAATGGGTCTCCCAAGGAATATTATAAAATAATAGTGGAAATTATAAAATAAAATTAGCTTTCATCGTAAAATTTTAGAGGGAAAAATGAAAAGACTATTTTTTCAACTTGTATTTTCAACTTATCTCTCTACGGTTCTACTCAAATTTTGAGTAAGAGCACTCATTGGATTTGGAATTTAATTTCTCATCGAAGGAATACCCATGTTGCATACTTTCGATGAACTCTGCTACGCGAAAAATGAGAAACACATGAAAAACATTATTGCAATCATGTTTTTCATGTATTTCTGATTTTTCGTGTAGCGAGGTCTATCAAAACTATGAAACACGGATACTTCTTAGATGAGGAATTAAATTCCGCATCCAACGAGTGCTCCCGCTTAAAATTTGAGTAAAATCATAAGGACATAAGTTGAAAATACAGGTTGAAAATATAGTTTTTTTATTTTTAAATCTTTTTTATTTTTTTACTCCAGAAATGGTGAATCATCCCACATGGCTGACATCATCATCTTGAATCTTATTGGTTCTTATAAAGTTGATTTCGGTTGTACATTTTTGCTTTAAGGCCCATTTTTTACCTCAAAATTTCTCTAATGAGAAACCACAGAAAAGGTACAAGGCCCAACACAATCAATAGAAAAATGAGAAAACATTCAATAATGGAGATAGAGTTTGGTTGTATCTAAACAAAGAAGAACTACACAATCTTAGTAATTAGATCAAGGCTTTATGATATGGTATGTTTAAAGTGTCAAAGAAGGTGGGCAATAATGCATATAGACTCAATCTACCCCCATATACACATTTACTTAGTATTGAATGTAGAGAATCTAGATTTGTACAAGCCTTTCATGGTTGGGCTAGCAAATTAATGAGCAACTAATACCCACTGTAGAGGACTTAGCACCAAAATATTAGCCAAAGTACGTAGAAGATACAATGTGGGAGAAGAATTCCTAAACAGCAACGAGGATAGTATAAAATCTGGAAGGGTGGGTTGAAAGGATGATCCAGGTGGATATCGGT
The DNA here is from genome assembly GCA_000404065.3 of Pinus taeda. Classification (NCBI taxonomy): domain Eukaryota; kingdom Viridiplantae; phylum Streptophyta; class Pinopsida; order Pinales; family Pinaceae; genus Pinus; species Pinus taeda. Next base: position 235,607 of record APFE031537111.1, on the reverse strand, counting down.
GGCCACCTGCCAAGTCCACCTAGACCCCCACCATTGTTTCTCTCAGCATTTTCAGTTTCCTTAATTGTAGCACAACTTACTAGTTTTAGCAGTTTTTCGGGTCCTAAACTTCCGGAGCCGTTTTGAGGCCCTAAACAACGCTTTTTGGGAAATACGAGGGCAACATGGGTCCATGGACCGATGTTGCCCTTCCCAAAGTGGTAGTGCTCGGATGGATCTTTCTAACGAGCTATTGTACGCGACAACGGAGATCGTATGCCAAAGTTACGATCCCGGGAAGTTGATGTACCAATTTACCCAAACGGGGCTCACAGTTTGGCGTTTCATCTTCTAGTGTTAGGTTTTAGAATGTTAAGGGTTTTCCATTGTTTCTCAACAATAAATAGGCCTTTGAGCCTCATTGTAACACAATTCAGAGGCATGTAACCACCACATTTCTTCTCAGAGATAAGCTACCATTGCCCTAGCTGGTTTATTTCCATTTCTGGTTGTAAGCATATTTCAGTATTTTCCATTAATGAAATGAAGCATTATTTTCGTTGCATCTTTGTGTATATGGTTATCTCTGTATTTTGTTGCGTTCCTGTTTAAATCCGGATCAAATGACAACTTCCAAGTAAGGCCAAATGGTACTCTAGGGAGAACGTAGAGGAAGAAATTCCTCAGGTCCTCCTTTAGTAAAATATTTTGGGACCAAAATACCCTCTAAATGGGGAGGCATGATTTAGAATGGATCATCATATCATTTTTTATCTATTTTGGTACTTTCTAAGTGTAAAAATTGACATTATTGGATTTTAGAGCCCATTTTATGGTCATGTCACACTTTGGTAATTTAGGATCCAAAACCTTTTGGAGCCTATTTGAAGCCTTAAAGTAATCATTTTTGGGGCCATAATTAGCTCAATCTCTCTTGATGTTTTTCTACATTTTTAGATAATTCCAAGAGCATGAAAATCACCTCAATCAGAATTTATAAACAAAATTTATGCCCTGGACAAGTTAACCTATGTTATTGACCACCATGGTACCAAGTGGGTGTCATATCAATGTCCATTACTTATACATGTGGAGCTAGTTTGCGTGGACTTTCAAGAAAATTATAGATGGTTCTAAACCTAAACATTAATTAGGGGTTCAGGCATGCAAAAACCCTAACCATAAACCTAGACAACTATCAAGTTATAAGCCTTCCATGGTTGGACTAGGTAATTAAAGAACAATTATTACCTATTAGCACCAAAATATCAAGAAAAGTAAGCATAAGATATCATGGGACAAAAGAAGTCCTAAACAACCAAATGAGGGCAATATAAACTCTGGCAAGTTGGGTTGAAAGGACAACTTCCAAGCAAGGCCAAATGGTAGTCCAGTGAGAAGGTAGAGGAAAAAATTCAACATCTCCTTCAGTAAAATATTTTAGGACCAAAAATCTTCCTAAATGGGAAGGTATGATTAGAATGGATGATCATATAATTTGTCATCTATTTTGGTACTTTCTAAGTGGAAAAATTGGAGCTATTGGATTATAGAGACCATTTTATGGGCATGTCACACTTTGGTGATTTAGGATCCAAAACTTTCTAAAGCCAATTTGAAGGCTTAAGCAACCATTTTTGGGGTCACAATTAGCTCACAATCTCTTGATGTTGTTTTCCAATTTGATATAAATCCAATAGCATGAAGATCACCTCAATCAAAGTTTATATTCAAAATTTATGCCTTTGGAAAGTTGACCTATGCTTTTGATCACTATTTTTCCAAGTTAGTGCCACATCAACATCCATTACTTACACATGTGGTGCTAGTTTGTGTGGGTTTCAAGAAAATTATAGATGGTCTAGAACCTAAACATTAATTGGGGGTTGAAGCATGCAAAATCCCTAACCCTAACTCTAGAAAACTAAAAGGTTATGATACTTCCATGGTTGGACAAGGAAATTAATGAGCAACTATTACCTACTATAGCAGATTTAGTACCAAAATCCCATGAAAATTAAGCAGAAGAATAGCGTGATGGAAGGAGTCCTAAATGACCAAACAGGGCACTGGAAACTCTAGCAAGTTGGGTTGAAAGAACAACTCCCAAGCAAGGTCAAATGGTACTATGGGGAGAAGACAAGAAGAAAAAATTCCTCACCTCCTTTAATAAAATATTTTGGACCCAAAACCCTGCCCATTCTAGAATGGGTCATCATATAATTTTTCATCTATTTTGGTACTTTCTAGGTGGAAAAATTTAAGTTATTGGATTGTAGAGCCCATTTTATGGGCACATCACACTTTAGTGATTTAGGATCCAAAACCTTATGGAGCCTATTTGAAACCTTAAGCAATCATTTTGGGGGTCATAATTAGCTCACAATCTCTTGGCATTGTTCTACATTTTGAGATAATTCCAATAGCATGAAGATGACCTCAATCGGAGTTTATATGCAAAAGTTATGCCTTTGACAAGTTGATCAATGTTATTGACCACCAACATATGGAGCTATTTCGTGTGGAATTTCGAGAAAAATATAGATGGTCCAAAACCTAAACACTAATTGGGATTGAGGCATACAAAAACCTAACACTAACCCTAGACAACTATCAAGTTATTTTAGATACTAGAACACTAGAAAAGGAAGGGGGTTCCATTCTTATTGTATTGTTTATTGTTTCATAGTTGAGCAAAGCATCTAGGAGTGGGATATTAAAGTAGAACAAAGGGAGTAGATCTTATAGCAACCTTACTAGCACAATGTCTATGGAAACTACCTAGTGAGTGCCCTTCTCTTTGTATTTTCATTTCATAACTAAAAAGAAAGGAGCAAAGCATGTGCCTCACTTTCTTGTTTGTTGTTCCCATCTAGGGTACATCTTATGTTCATTGTGTGGATGGTATGTTATTTACCCGTATATTTCATTTTAGTGTCAATTTGTTCAGTATTTCATGCATTAAGCTAGAGACATTAAATATAGAATCTAAGTAAAACACAACATAATAAGAGATTTCATAATATTGTAAATGAATTGTTCGAATGGAATATCTAATAGAATATTCAAATTAAAATTGTATAGCAAACAAGGTAACTGTAAATTGTAGCAAATAGATTATTAGTGTTGTTGCATTAAGTTTCAACCACTACTAAGATCACTTATACAGTCTTAGTTGAGTGACCCCTTTACCACAATTCAAAATTTTCTATGATGAAAGTAGCAAAGTGTTAGTGATTGAGTGATTACTTCTATTTTTAGTTGTGATTTATGATCAACTAATGACTTCACTAAACTTGTTGAAATTCTTATTGATATGGCATGATGAGGTGCTTGTTACTTGGATATTATGTAGCTTTAAGTTGTTGCTTCAAAATATGAGAAATGTGTTCCATAATGAACAACCTCTTCTTTAGTGGTTATATTGACCACTATATTTTGAATTTTCTAGTTTAATTTAAAATATCTACTTAGTATTTAAAATGTCTCTTCTTCTTCTTTTCTTTCTATGTAAGATTTATTTGGATTGTCTCACATCCTTAATATTGCCATTACAAGGAGCTTCATTGAATTCAGTCCATCACTTCATTAAATGTTGTATAAACTATCTTTGTCCTAAATGAGCCTCCTCGGTTTGTTAGGTCTATCCAGCAAGAGCATCCCCAGTTCATTGTCTCCACCCCACCAGTTCACAAAAATTGAGATCTCGCATAATAGATTAAAGGCAGGTCATCGCAAGGTCAAGCAGTAAGTAAGGCGGCGGGATAAGGCAGCAAGATCTCTCAGGCAAGGCGCACTAACAAGACATGTCATGGTGGGAATAACCCCAACTATATATATACCACTTAGTGAGAGATTCATTGATATTCTTTCATTGTGCCTTGTTTGACTTTGTTTTGTTTTCATTATTGCTTTGTTGATTACATCTAACATCATTGTTCTTCTCTTAGTGGTAAGCTTTGTATGTACATTTTAACACATTTTGCCTTATTTTTTGCCGTAATTTTATAAATTTTGTAAAATTCTATATTGGCATCAATCTCTAATATCCTTGTCATGAAAATTTTCTATAACACTTTCAAGTATCTTGAAGTTGTAAACATGTTTTTCATATCAACCAAACTTAGAAAGGTTCTATGATAGCAATATTTTTTCCTTCATGGAAAAAGCCATAAATTATTTCAATCAATTGCATTCATCTAAAAAGAAGATAATTTATAAATTGATTATCTACATTTATAGGTGTTTGAAATAGTTGTGTGCTTGTTCAATCTAAATCAATCACTATATTTCTTCATTGATTACCAACCTTTCTAATCTCTTCCACTTAATTTGGATAGTCTCTACAACTTGATAAGGAAAACCATGTTTGTAGCCTTGAGGGTTAGCTCAATTGGTCAAGTCCCCATCATTAAACCACCTTTGTTATTGAGAGGCCACGAGTTCAATTCTCTCGACACTCTCAAAGTGAAGTTTCGTGGTTGAGCCGATAAAATTTGATCCCTTCGGGTCAATCTTCCTAGTACAAATATTATGTGGATGTAGCAATCATTGATGTTTAGGATCTGTGAACCACGGAAAAAAGAAAGGAAGGCCATGTTTGTAATTTGATAAATATTTATTTTATTCAAATCCACATGTTTTTGTGCTTTAATCATATCCTCTCAAAGGTCCCTCATTATTATCTTAATCTCTTTAACACATCACTACTATGTAGACACATTTTATATTTAGTATCAAAGGACAAGAGTGGAAGGTCTCATAGGCTCTCCGCCCACATCTTGAAAGAATTGAAAGTATAAGTAGATCCTCCTTTACCAAGCCAACTCCTAAACGAATAGTGTGACACTTGTCTAATCATAGCAATGTGTTGGGGATAATAAAATCCCTGTCTTCGAATGGTACGTTAGCACACAAAGTAGCTAGGGTGTTGTTAACTATGATAAAACAATATTTCCTAGAATTTTGTTAACCTCTAAATTTGTTGATAGTGTCAAATGATTTTTTCATTTGTGGTAGCATCGAATGTGGTCCAACCATGAAAATTGATGGAGAAGCGAAGGCACATAAGATCTCCAAGACCCAGAAATGGTTTGGGAAAATTCCACCCAGTTGGAGAAATATTAAAATAATTAATATTTTTTAATGGGATTTCTAAATCTAAACTTAGGAAAATTAAAATATTAATGGGTATTAATATAAAACTTGGTGAAAATGCTCTAAATGACATGAATCAAGCCAAATCTAATCTTAGTTGTTGATTAGGGACTTAATCTCGATCGTTGAAGACCCAACGGAAAAATATAAGAGTCTTGAAGGTCAGTTGGAGACACACCAAATTGATCAATCAGTTCGATTTTCTGGAGCGGGGTTTTATTGAGAGAATCGAGCTAGTGATTTGTTGCAGCAAGGGGCAATGAGTACATAGCAGAGAGGCAGGGATAGTGCCAAAGGGTCAGCGCAGAGACCAAAAAGGTTGATGCAGAGGCAGCTGGGGACTGCGGAAAGGCTGAGGGATCTGCGTGGGTGACGCAGAGGGCTAGAGAGCTTACGTAGAGAGCTAGAAGGTTGACGTAGTGGCTTCAGGAGTTGAGCTGAAGCTAGCAAGGCTGACACAAAGCCAAAAGGAAGCGTCGAAAGGATTTCTGTGGGGCAAACTAGCTGAATATCTGTCTCCGAGAAGAGGTATTACTATTGTGTAACAATCTCTGTTGGGTGAGCCATTTCTGGCACCCTAGTTGTTCTCAAACGCTGCTTAATAATAAAACCCTCAAAATTGTTGCACCCGTTTTCCCTAATTGGGTTTTTCTAGGGACGATTGTCCAAAAATAACGGTGTCCCTTGTGTGCTTGTCTCATTATTTCAGTGGTTGATCTGTGTATGAGTTAAGGTTGCATCTGTGTTTAATTTCAGTATTTATATTTATAAATAACTTGTTAATATAATAAACAAGTAGGAGAATTTAAACCAAAAGATGCAGTAGGGATTTCTAACGTGTTAGACTTACAAATTTCAACAAGATTGCCAAAAGGGAAACCCATGAAAGGCAAGTCACTTGATGAGTAAGGAATGTGAGTTGTTAACATCATTAGGCTATGCGTGAGGAAGTAAACTTCATGGTTTTAGTGTCAACTATTTCGCTAGAGTAGAGTTAAAAATGGCATGGAATATCGGCCCATGAAAAGATATGCATTAGCCGATTTATTTGTGACTATGATTAGAGCGTAGAGTAGACTTTTAAAAGGAGAAATAGTAAGCAAAATATTAAAAACTGAATTTTGATTTTGATCTCACTTTCTATCTTAGCATATTTGTAATATCTCATCCATTTTTATTTGATGTGACCTTTGTTCTCTTGATTGAACATAAAGATATCACAAAAACAAAAAGTTCATAAATTGCTCTACAAACCAAATCAAACTAAATAATTAAAGGATAAAGATCGTCAATAGTGAAAGATAAACAAGTACAATTTACATGGATATGTGTTTTCTCACTAGAATTGTCAACCAGGAAGAACTAAAGAGTTTGATTTGATCTTTTCAAGGTGATAATGGTCTAAATTCATAGAAGTGGTTAAGTAGATAGTTAAATGGGATTCTCAAGATACCTTCACTATTATAATATATGTAATGGAAAGCTTGGTGATGTACTCAATGGCAAGAAGCGAACTTGAATGTATGTAATGGAAATCTTGGTGATGATGTACTTACCATTTGGACATTTGTTATAAGATGATGTGTAAACTAATAAGGTAAAGATGTAAAATAATCAACATCAAAGTTGGTTATCATATAACAAATGTGTTTAATGAACAAAAAATACATGTAACATATGAAGTAATACAAAAAAACATAGTCATAGATGATTGCAATAGAGCGATAATACAATGGGAATTAGAAGATGAACAAATGAACATAGTAAAAAACACAAGTGTAGGGAAATTGAGAGAGCAATATATTAATGGTGCTTTACAAATATTTTTGTCTACTAAGGCAAAATATATGTAAAACAAATCATCTATATTTTTTGGTATATCAGTAGTAAAAAGAAAATGTGAAATACACAACAACAAAAAATAAAACAACACCAAAATGAACATCAAAAGCAATGAGCGAATCAAACAATAGGGATAAAAAAATATTGTTGTTTGACATATTACACAGAAGATAAAAATAAAAACCAACCTTGAAAAGAAAAATGCATATCCCATGATATGTGTATTTATGTTATATGGATATGTGAATGCCACATATCCCATGCGAATGTCTATCCATTCATAACTATAGAGTAAATAGATTAAGATTCATAATTTAAAGACACAAAAACAAACAACTAGACAATGCTTCAACTCATTTACCTCAATAAGAGTAGAATAGCTACTAAATTTAGTTTGAACACAAATTATCAAACATTACCCTTAACTTTGTAAAAGGAACCACTGAAAAAGGATACCCTGATTGATAAAAGAAAATGGTAAGAAGCTTTTAAGGAAAAAGCAAACACCCCATAAAAGTGGGCTTCTTGCTTCCCAATGCCACTTTTACCTTTAAGTCCCATCTAAAACTCAAAGTAAGCAGTACACTTATCAAAGTCTCTAGGATATATAAAGGTGCTGGTTCGGGAAAAAATATATAAAGGATTTAGGAGATATTATATAAAGGTGCTAGTTAAAAAAAAGAAGGATATGCTCATAGATAGAAGAGTTAGGAGATAGTAGGAAAAGTTAAGAATAAACCTATGTTAATATTCTTTAATAGTCATGCCTCATGTTTTCAATGACAATTTCATATAAGTGATAACTTTTATTTATGTGTATTTGTTTTTTATTTAGTTTGTTTTGTTTCCTTAGGGGGGTTTGTTTGTCTATAAATTGGTAGGATTAACTTGTGGCTTGAGAAACAGCAAGCTAGGGCAACCAGTCTGGATCACACCAACTTGTACTCATGGCTGGATTTGTGCTCAGGGGTTTCGAATTGGTGACTTTTTCACCATGGACACCTTAACAGAACACTCCGTCGCCAAGTACTCTATATCTCGTGTACCATTCTTTATTCAGTTTCATCTAAAGTTCAGTCATTTATTAGAGTCCTCAAATCTTTTCAGTGTTACAGGCAAAAATGATTCAGAGCATTTATTATCGGAAAACATATTGGAGCAGTCTTTAATCTCTCCGAGGCATGGGGAGCCAACATATTATATGCCCTGGTATTTTGGAGGCATACAATCTGGTCTTTAATCTACAAAAAACAATTGTTTTGCTGGACTACACCAGCTTTCACATAGAACATGCCCTTGCAGCATTTAAACACTATCCCACTTTAGCTTTCGTCACTTCTTCTCAATCATGTTGTGGTTGGGATTCAGACTTGCGACCTTCTTGTTCATGGGTGTTAACATTCTTGTCTTATATTCTTTTGATTTATTTCAATTTATCCCACAGTTGCTTTGTGGGAATCCAACACCCTTTAAGCTTTGCAATTAAATTTGGATATGACTAAAAATCATTCAAGGCTTTAAACATACAAAAGTCAAATAATTTCTTACCTTGGCTTTATGCCTTCTCTCTCCTCTAACTGAACAACTTCAATTATCTTGGATCTGTCTTCGAAGGATCAAATGATCCAAGCCTGTATCCCTATGAAACTACATACATTTTGAAAAGCTAAGCATATGAGAGTGTAAATTTTCATAGTTCATGTTGCAGAGAATTTTCTGGAAAGAAATTTAAGAAATATACCTGAAATAATAGTATACTCTTATTCTAGTTAAGCAATGTTTATATTATACGTTCATTTATTCGTACGTGGGATAATTATATACTCCCAAACAACCTACTTAAACTGCTATGGAAAACCTTAACCTCACCACTTAGAAATGCTTGATTTCTTATTAACTGTGCGGCATTGTACTTTCCTCACATGCACACTCTATTCTAGATGATAAAAGAATTTGCATTTACCTAGTTTTGAATAGAACCAAATGGCACAATACCTCTAGCACGGGCACGATATTTTGAGCATACATAAGGTCTTTTGATTTGCCGAAGTGTGGCTTTAGATTTTGTTTTGGTTTCCATTGAGAATATGCTTCATCAATGACAATGCATTTACAGCAGTTCCAGAAAAATTTCCATGCTGGTGGATTGGTGCCCTCGGTTATCATTAATGACTCTTTTTAAATGTCTGGCAATGTATCAATAATATTCCAGTCCACGGACAGGACACAAACCACTCCTACCTGGAAACTTTGCACTCTGCCTTGCATTGGTCTTTCTCTTATTGACCTTTTTATGATCTCATGATCACCTTCACAACAAGCGCTGTACATTTTTGACATAAACATGTCTAATTCTGTTTAGAAGTTGTCTCATAGCACCAGTCATCTCATATCCTTGATTACAAGAATCTTATCTGATCCATAAATATCACTCCACAATCGCCAAGCACCATGACAGGAACACTTCAGACCACCATCTTTCCTTTCTCACAATAAAACCTTCAACATGGAAAACCACCAAAAACATATGATGAACTTGACCAAGTTTTCTCTATGAAACCCCTGAACATTTTGTCAGCTAGCTGTTAATGAACAGCAATGTACTGTTTGAAAAAAAAGGGGAAAAAAGAGGATCTGAGATAAACAGATAAGATTTCAACAAGGTTAGGCTCGATCTCAGAGGTATAACAAGAAACTTGATCAATTAATGAAACACCATGGATGAATCTTACGAGGTCCAGTTGTTGCTGGAACAGTGAACATAGAATCAATGCATGAGATTACAAATAAAACCCAATAATTCATGAGCAAAATAAATGTAGCCCACAAGAGATTTTTATGAAGGATTTGTCCGGAAATACAGGGAAGCTCTTTTATTTTTGTATTTTCTACATAGAAATATCAAAGCAAGGCTGCTCTGTCTGATTACATCACAGGTATACTTTCAACTCAACAAACACAGTTGCACAAGGATCCGAACTAGCTATCATACACTCTTGACCACAACTCGATGAAACATTTACCCCTCTATATAGCCAAATTGGGGTTTGAGGGCTCTCTCAGAAAGAAACAAGAACTTCAAAATAGACACTATAGCATATCACTTGCAACACCGATTGATCGAACTATTCAGAGGTGTGTTTTATCCGGGTTCAGTACAGTTCCACCAGATAGTGTTTGGCCAGATCCAATAAATGAAGAGTTCCATAGAAGGCTACCCCAATCGGGACTTTCCTCTGAGTTGACAACTGGTCCACCACTGTTTGAATTCTCAAGGTTGCTGGCATCACTAACAATGTCCTTGGGGGCTTTACATTTCAAAACAGGGGTGTGCAAAAGTTCTGCCTGTGGAAAGGACAGGTTTGAAGGGACATCAAAAAGCAAAACTGAATCAGAGTCTTCATCTGCAAAATCTCCTAGAGAGTCAAATACAAATGACGAGCATCTTTTTGAGGGTGAAGAAAACAGGCTGCTAGCACCAAGTGAAGGACTACCCTTTGGTTTTATTTCAAATCCGGCAGCATCCTTGGAAGTACTCCCTGTGTCTATGCTTTCATGGCATATACCTTCCATGTTACAACTTGCCCAAGCAGGCGTGACAGGATGCACTGTATTAGGCCCACCTATTTGCATGTTGTCAGTGTTTCTTGTAGACTTTTCTGATCCTGCAATTCAGAAACAATAATGCTATTAGAACATAACCAAATACAGGTTGCTTTGTGTGATATGATCCTGTAAACCGGAGTGTGTGAAGTAAAGAAGGAAAATTAAAATGAAACCATAGCTACCCTTGAAGACAATCCAAAAATGAAAAGATTTGTCTAAACTATTCAGAACAATGATATAGAAATTTGCATGAGTTTTTTTGTACTTCAGTGGAAATATACATTGTATGACAATATACAACTATATTGAAAGTGCACAAAGCGAAGGCTCCCGCAATTTAAAGCAGGAGTCGAATTCTAAATTAAATAAATAAAATGTTCAAATCCAAAAGAGAACTGTGCCGAAAAATATGTATGCCAAAACATCATTAGTGAAATCTACCTATCAGCGATAGTCCACTTGTTATCAGTGTTTCTGTTATTTCGCTGCCCGTGCCCATTCCTGCATGGAGTTGATTCAAATTCTTCAACGCATCCACCTGAATGACTATTGTTCCTCTGCTTCTCCCACACTTCCTGCTTGCATTTCCTTGGAACCATAATCTCCCTGTGATCCGATCCCTCTGATTTGCCATGAATGGCGACCTCTTTTTCTTGGTCTGATTCTCCATGCCCACACATAATTAATTCTAGTTCCCACACAACCACCCATGCAACTATTATTTCTCTATCATTCCCATCCTCCCTGCTTATGTTTGCTCAAAACCATATTATACTAATCTAATTCCTCTCTTTCTCCATAAAAGAAAACCTTTTTTCCTTGCCCTGTTTCTCCATGCCCACATGAACTTGATTGTGTTTCTCCCATCCAACTATTGTTTTTCTAGTTCTCTAGCCCTCCCTGCTCATATTTCCTTAAATGCACATTACTCTGATTTGGCTCCTTTTCCTTAGGCTGGTTCCCCATCTTCACTTCCACACCCCCAGAAAATTCATTCTGGTTCTTCTGTGAAATTGTTTTGTTGTTTCTCCAGTTCTTCTATTGTCCCTGCTCGTATTTCCATGCCAAATGCCCATGGGCCCTACCTACACATAACTTCCTCCTCACTCATAACCTCATTTCTACATGCAACCCTCTCCACCATATGCTTGAGATCCCTCTCTCTCAAACCTCTTACAGCAAAATCTCGCACTCCTAGAGACAAAGTCCAAAAGCTCAAGTGCGAGATCCATTGTCATCAAGAGTGGGGATGCTGTCACCTCACCAACCCTCCTCTTGTTCCGTGCTAGCTCTCCTCTAACTCAAGGGGGGTCACCTTATTAGATCTTAGGAATCTAATGGCCCCATCAAACCAAGTCAAGAGCCTCCTAAGGATTTTACTTCAAATACCACCAGTTAGAGGATTTGGACCAATGTAGCATGACACGACGAGTACTCGCCGAGTGGGTCAGGTATGGCCAAGTCGAATATGAAACAAGTGACTCGGCCATACCCAAACCAGAGACTCGCCACTCGCCAGACTCAATGAAACTCAAGAGCACTCGACGAACTCATGGACACTCGGCCGGTACTCGGCCCTATCCCCAAAACCGATTTTTTCCTTCCCGACTTTTTTTTCTTGTTAAAGCCAGCCTCTTCTCTACTTGCTCACACTCACTTCACTTGGAATCAAGCTTACCTCTAGCATCAGGGCTGCAGAAGCCTACAACAAGCTTTTGCAGGGGCCTTCACATGGAGAACTTACAAGTTGCTACGATATGTGATTTTGTTTATGAAATCATTTTTCAGTTTGCTTTTAAAAATTTTGAATACAAATATCAAATGTGTTATGCTATATGATCATATTTTATGAGATGATGTTATGAGTTCTTGTGCAAAGCACAGTTTTATAACTTGTATGTGTTAGAAATGCCATTAATTCATCTTTTATACAAAAAAAATGAAATATTTTCTAGTTTTTTGCTATTTGTCGAGTCTTTCCCAAGTCTTCCCAAGTCGGCAAGTGATATGCCAGCTACGTATTTGCCGAGTACGAGTCGTGCAAAATTGATTTGGACAATTAGGGTTTAAGGTGAAAGATAGGATTGCTATGGTTCTTTAGGTTAATTTAGCATTTGAGTTCAAACAAAAAGGTCCCTTTTACTGCAAAATATAGCACCTTGGTGCAATGTCTCACTAAGTACTCTAGGTTAAGGGCAACAAGATTGTTCCCCTACTATTTTGTGGTTGGATATTATCCCCACAAGGGAGGCTTCCCCAACAGATCTTAGAGATTAGATAATCCAAGTAATCCTAGGATAAATAACCTCTAAGGCTTCTGCTAATAAAATCACCCAAGGATAATCTTCAATAAGTAATCTTTTGGGTGCACTGAGATGTAATTTCAAGGTAACAAGTTCAAAGGACCCTATGGATAAATCTAGAGGACTTTAATAAGCCTTGCAGAGGATCAAATAGGTTCCCAAACACATGCTACCTTTAAATTACCAATTGTTGTTATAAATTAGGATTTTTAAGTAGCACAATTTACAATATGCAAAATTTATGACAGCGAAAACAAAGCAACCTAAAATTGATAATAAGCAAGAAATAAACAAAGACTATTTAACGAGTAAACAAGGAAATACGTTGCAGCAATATTTTAGTGGCTGAAAACACAAACAAAATGAAACCCTAGACGTCAGCCCTAAAAAGTGGCTGAAAAATGCATAAAAATGATATTTTACTTTTCCAATTTAACATATGCAAGGCCTAACCCTAGGACTATAAGGTTCAAGGTACTTAATGTTACTAAACGCAGATTTTGCTATAAACTTAACCAAATTTACCATATAAAGCACAAAAAGTTTAAAAAAATTAGGGCTTTAATTTTTATAGGATTACACACTAATAGACAAGAGCCAATATCAATCTTGGGCTAATGGAGTCAAAGGTGATATCTATGGCGGAGGACCAATAGAAGAAGAGTTATAAGAGAGAAAATGCTACAATGAAGTTTCTCTCTATCAAAATCCTGCCAACTTTCAATCAATTGAAGATAAATGGGCAAGGAAGCTATACCAAGGTTTCTCGATGGAAACTTGGCAATACTTTTGCAAAAGGAGATGTTAGAACGATAAAAGATTCAATACATATGATGAAAATTTCAGTGAAAACCTAATTCTACAACAATTACAAAATCGAAGAAAAGATTCACAATAAACATGCACAAAATCACCATAGAAACACTTTATCATACAAGAGAAAATTCCTTCCAATCAAAATATCCTCCCCAAGACAATTTGCTCAATCAATGCTCCATTGCATCCAAGAGAAAATAGACACTAGTGTGCGCTTTCTAATGAATGAATACATTACAATGATTCTTTGTTAATTAGACTTCCCTCTATTTATGGGAGGGAAACAAAGTCAACTTAGCTTTAAAATTGACCAAAATCCCTAAAAATAATATAACATCTGATTAAATATTAAGTAGGTTACATACTGACCTCAAAGATACCTATCTCAATGATAAAACGGAAGCCTCCTTTTAACCCACATGTGCGAGAAAAAAGGCCTCCATGGGTGATGTCAGATTCTAAAAGTGCATGTCTCCATCAAATATGCCATGGATGCTTCGAAAAGGTGCTCCTCAATCAATAGCCCATCTTCTCACCAACAAGGTGTCCAATCATCAAGCAAAACCCTCTTGATCAATATGCCATCATCAACCAAGCTCACATCATCACTCCAAGCCACATGAAGGGGATGTCGCAAGGTTATGGCATGGCATCATCATCTATAGAAGTGTACCATATGCTTCAAAGGGGTCTCAAGTCATCATTATTGTCAAATCAGCTCAAGAACAAAGCAACGTCCATCAAGAAGGTGGAATGCCAACCTAGGGTGTCCTATGGTCTCTAGGGTACATTAGTTTCTCTAGGCAATGCCTTGGCTTAGATGTGTAGCATTTCAGGCTCTAGAGGGAGAGGAAAGGGTCATCAACAATGCTAGACATATCCCAAGGTCAACACTCTTCAATAGGTGGTCAATATCTTGGCTCTAATGACTAGAACATTCATCAAATGGGGTTGGACGTCCTCTCTGAAGTGTTGGACAACATCACGCAATCCCTCAACAGAAGCTAGGTCTACCTGGGCGCAAGGATCTGAGACATTCTCAAAATCAAGTGAGATCAACATCATATGTGCAAAAACCATAAGGGTATAAAAGTGGGCCATACTTAATGCAAAATGCATCAAAATCTCCACACAAGCATCACATTCAAATGTCTTTTTGGTTTATGATTTGCAAACAAGTTACCGTTCTTAGATATAGGAGGGTTATCAAAAGGTCCTAGTAGGTGCTTCCAACCATAAGGGGAAGAACAAAATCCTAGGTTGGCCCATCAATCAGTAGGTGTAAGTGGTTAATGACATGGTAGCGGTTTACTTCATGGAGGATGCCATAGTGGTTGTACTACCTATGTGTTGTAGAAGCTAAAACCACCCTCCAAAATTTTGCCTTCGAAGCATTTTGGAGTCTCCCTCCTCAAAATCTTAGCAACCATCATGCATTGCTCAGGTACTTGTGTTCCTTTTGATTTTATCTTTTGCTTAACAACTTGTGTTCACTTACTCGTTCTGTCAACTAACCACAAGCTAACTTGGCACTTGGTTCACAACCGATCTTGTGCTGTCTGGGAAAACTGCCACATCCTAAAGGGCAGTTGCCTTGCACTCAAGAATTACGTAGAGCAGGCCAGCCAGCCTTGCTCTGGAAAATTGCGCAGAGCAGGCTAGCCAACCTTGCTCTGGAAAATTGCGCAGAGCAGGCCAGCCAGCCTTGCTCTGGAAAATTGCGCAGAGCAGTCTGTCAGCACTTCTCTCCAGAAATGCGCAGTGTAGGCCAACCAGCCTTGCTCTAGAAATTGCGCAAAACTAGTGAGACAGTGCGGGCCACTCAACCCAGAAACAGCGTAGAAGCTTCCCCTCAGTGGTTGTCTGTTGCATGTGCCGCTAGATTGCCCGGTTCCCTCCAGAACATTGCAATTCTTCCTTGCATGCATAGCAACTTTTCCCGAAAAAACAAAGAGAAAAAAAATGAAAAAACATCACTAGATTTGAGGGATCTATTTTTAATAGCTGGGAGTTACATGCAAAGTCGATTTTAGAAACTTCCCGCCAAGTGTTGTTTTTTCCTAGATTTGTGGCATGAACGTCATAAACCCTAAAGCTTCTAAATCTATTTAGACGATGCCCCAGAGCTCATTCTTCACATTCAATCTTGGAGCTTTGGCATTCCTAAGCCATCTAGGAAACTTCAACACAGTCGGCACAGCCTTTCCAAGTAGCATTTGCTTTTCATGTCTTTTGTTGCTTTTTCTGTCACTTTGATTTTTTGGCTTGTGTGAGTGTTGTTTTCCTTGTTTTATTAAACGACCGCTAGCGTTTCAATGTGTTTTAACTTGTAGAAGTGTTGTTTCTAGTTTTGCATTGCATTTCCTTAGCGTCACATGCATGACCATGTTTCTACACTAACAGTCGTTGTTGCGGCGACTCTCTTCATGAGCTTCATTGTTTTGTCGTTTGACTGATTTCTGCACTTGCTTGGATTTCATGCATGTTTATTCACTTAGATTTGTACCATCTTGGCACATTCATTCAGTCCCTCACGTTTTTAGGTTGCCCTTGGGCAGATCTAGGTTGCCTTGGCCCAGATCTTTGCTTCTCCAGGCACGCACTGTGCATTCCCAGAAGTCAAGGCTCTGCCTTGCCTCCAGGAATTGCGTAGAGGCTGCCCACACTAGCTCCCAGTTGTGCTCTATGCAATCCTGGGAGACAGTGTCCCATTCCTGCCCACTGGAACTGTGCAATGCACAGTTCCAGCCAACAACCCAGCTTAACTGAACTGCACATTGCATAATTCCAGTCCCCAGTTAGCCAGCAGCTGGAACTACGCATTGCGTAGTTCCAGCTGACAGTCTCCCAACCTCTTAGAGTCAATGATGCGCAATCTCGCCCAGCAGTCACCCAGTTTGCCGCATGATTGATTCTCGAGTTGCTTTATGTTTTTCAACTGACATTGGCTTTCCATGAGTGTCTTCTCTGTCTCCAGGTACAACAAGGGTTGAGCAGCTTCTTAGTAGTACAGGTAACATGGCCTCCAAGAGAGCTAGATCAAAGGACACAGTTGAAAGCAGTACTAGAAATGTGGTTGAACAATTGTCTATAAGCTTGCCCACTGCACATTCACAGAAGTCAAGGCTTTGCCTTGCCTCCAGGAATTGCATAGAGGTTGCCCACACTAGCTCCCAGTTGTGCTCTATGCAATCCTGGGAGGCAGTGTCCCATTCCTGCCCACTAGAACTACACAATGCACAGTTACAGCCAGCAACCCAGCTTCACTGAACTGCACATTGCACAGTTCCAGTCCGCAGTCAGCCAGCAGCAGGCCTCACTAGCAGCTGGAACTATGCATTGTGCAGTTCCAGCTGACAGTCTCCCAACCTCTCAGAGTCAATGATGCGCAATCTCGCCCAGCAGTCACCCAATTTGCCACATGATTGATTCTCGAGTTGCTTTATGTTTTTCAACTGACATTAGCTTGCCATGAGTGTCTTCTCTATCTCCAAGGACAACAGGGGTTGAGCAGCTTCTCAGCAGTACATGTAACATGGCCTCCAAGAGAGCTGGATCAAAGGACATAGTTGAAAGCAGTACTAGAGATGTGGTTGAACAATTGTCTATGAGCTTGCCCGTTTATACTGACACACACATGTTCATTGACAAAGACATCAAGATCACATGGCAAGACACCAACATTGTATTCGTAGGCAACTTCGAGGAGAATCTGGAGGACCATCATGTCTATGTCAATATTCGTAAGTCAGGATTGTACAAGGTTGCATGCAAGTATCCCAACTTTCTGTGCACAAACGTGATCCATTGGATTGTCTAACACACTGATCCTGAGACAATGATACCGAGCAGTGTCAGTGGAGTAGAGCTTCCTATACCTTTAGGGCGGAAGATTATCAGTAGATGTATCATTTGCCGCAGCCGGTGAATAAGATGGATGCATCGTTCTACACTACCAACAGCAGCACAAACAAAAGAGACATCTTGAAGCATTGGGTAAGGGAGCCATCAAAGTTCAAGATGGCACCCAACCAGATATACAAGACAAAGACACTCAGGAAGGCTTACCAACTCTTGGTCATCTTTGCATGTCACCCGTATGGCCAAGAGAGTACGGAGACCCTCCCACAGAGTTGTGTTGTTATGTTGGATCAGTTGGCAAGTGAAAGAAAGCCTTTCAACTAGTCCGACATGTTGACTCTTCAGCTAAAAGTGCATGTATCGAATGCCCAGAGTTCGCCCAAGGATCAGCAAGCAAGATTTTTCATGTTCGCCTACCTGCTCGATGCAATCTATGCCCGTCAACAGTTCCCTGACATGGGTTGGGCATGGGCACCTTCAGAGAATGTTGTGAACGTATATTGTAAGTCGCCCTTAGAGTGCAGCTACCGATGAGTCATGGCTAGACTATCTAACCACTTCGTTGCTACTCTGTACACAATGAACTTTGAACAAGATTCGCCTTGCATGTCCTAGGCAACAATGGAGGTGTTGTTGAACATTGCAGATAGGTACGCCTCACCCATGTTAGTTTTTGGTAGCATCAGATGTGCTCTAGCCATGAAAATTGGTGGAGGGGCTAAGGCACATGAGTTCTAAAGAGCCAAAAAACCGTTTGGTGAAATTCCACCCAGATTGTATTTTATTAAAATAATTAATATTTTTAACGGGGTCCCTAAGTCTAACATAGGAAAATTAAAATATTAATGGGTATTAATCAAAATATGGGTGAGAATGATCTAGAAGGCAGATCAAGTCAAGTTTTAATCTTAGCCGTTGATTAGAGACTTAATCTCGGTCGTTGAAGTCTCAACGAGAAAAGTATAAGAAGGAGGCTTGGGGTTCAGTTAGACACACACAAAGAGATTGAGGAAATCGATTTTCTGAGGCGAGAAGTTCTCAGGAGAAAAATCAATTAGAGAGATCTTGCAACAAAGAGGCAGTGAAAATCCGAGAAAAGGAATTTCTAGAGAATACAAGGCAGAGAGGACAGAAAGACGTCCAGAGGAGGGTTGACGATGGCCTACACATTGTTGACGCAGAGGCAGCGCAATCAGTGAGGAGAACTCAAGTTTTTGTTGAGGGAATTCGAAGTTCAGTTGCCGGAAGCCAGGGTGTGAGACTGGAGGCAAGAAAGTCGATTTCTCAACCAGCAGAGGATCCAAAGCAGAGAGGCAACGTAATACCCAAGAGGGGTGACGTAGAAGCTACCCAAGGTGACACAGTTTGACGCAGAGGCCATTAGAAGGTGATGCAGAGCCTCCAGAGCTAAGGATCAACCACTGATTCTCTAGTGGCAGGGTGAGATTATTTCACTAGTCTTTCGTCCAGCGTTTTCTCTGTAAAGGATTGCTAGTTGAGCATCCTAGATTTGTATTCAGAATTTTCTCCTGCATAAAAATAAACCCTCAGAGTTGCTGCACCATTTTCCCACATTGGCTTTTTCCAACGACAATTTTGTCCAAAAATAATCGTGTCCTATGTATCTTGTTCTTTACTTAGTTTCCTTGTTTCATGTAATCAAAATTAAGTAGTGTAGGTTGCAGAAGTAATTTGCTTCAGTATTCAAAAGAATAACTTGATGAATGCAATTAAAATCAACTAGGTGAAATAGATTCAGATTTGTTGTAGTAGGGGTTCCTTGGACTAGGAATTTTCACAACCTGATGGCACCTTCATCATGATGTACAGCGCGGAGAAGGCTCCACATTTGTTTGTGAAGTTTTCCACGGACAAGTTGGTCATGCAGGAGGTTGCATACCACATCTCAACAGGGTTATCAGTTGGACTGCATAGGAAGAAGAAGGCACCATGGCTTATGCTTCCTCTGCAGATTGGGTTGTACACGATCCAGAGTTTGAAAGAAGTGGATGTTGAGGTCGAGGACGTCAAGAAGTTTAAGTTCGGCACCAAGAGTTTCAATCCATACGATCTGCATGGCTTATGCAGGGACCACTCTGCAAGAGTGTACTATCCTTGGATCCATAGGGCGTGTCATTGGCCAGAGGAAGACCCTTGGAGATATTGCTATAACTCTTATAAGCTCAATGAACCGGCCAGCATGGTAGTAGAGTGGCTAGCAGCACTCAAGGCAGCGGCACCAAGGGAGCATCAACGACAAAAGCAACAAGCAACAAGCCTGCGCAAGACAAAGGCAAAAGGAAGATTGTCAAAAGCGCAGAGGCAGAGCAAAGCTACAAGTTTAAGGAAGATCCACTTGTTGAGAGAGTAACTTTGGAGATAGAAGCAAAGAAGCAACAACGCGATAGGAGAGGAGCCCAAAAAAGAAGAGACAAACAAAGATTGGAAGAGACAGAGAGGAAGTTGCAAGAAGTAGAACAGAAGCTCAAAGAAGAGCAAGAGTAGTGCAGAAGGGAGAAGGAAACGCAATAGGAGCAGGAACAAGAACAAGAACAAGAGGAAGTGCAAGGTGCATAGACAGCGCAAACTGCACCGATACAGGTTGAAAACTCAAATCCACCACCAGCAGATAATGAACAAGGTGAGTAGGCCCAAGAACAGGAACTTGCTCAGCACGATGAACCGATGGATGAACAGATGGATGCGAAGATGGAACAGCCGAAATAGGATCAGGACACTGACCTCATGCCAAAAGCAACCGAGGTCACCCCATAAGCTTCACCAGCTCCAGCAGCAAAGCAAGTCCCAAGTGAACAAGGGGATATTGTTCTCCTTGAGGATGATCCGAGAGCAGACGTCTACAACATAGCCTTTGATGAGTCACAGCACAGTTGTACAAGTGCGCAAAGCGCACATCCCAAATGAGCATGCATCACCTGCGCACTTTGAAGAATGGGTGATTGTATCAATGTGCGAAGACATCCAACTGCCCTGGCCGATGCTACGAAGGCTTATGTCGAAGCCACGAGCTCAAGTGTGAAGTTCTTGATAGCAGAAAATGAGCGCATGGCTAAGGATTTGCAAGCAGCCAGGTAGAGAGAGGAACAATCAACAAGATCCGCCAAAGCAGAGATGAAGAAAGCGATACTTGTTGAACTGTCAGCTCTTGAGACAGTCATGCAAAGGTTGTATGACAAGTTCATCACCGTGCACAAGGCAATTGTCCATCTACATGGTCATCAGCAACGCTGCATCAAGATAGCGCACACACTCACAGACATACATGTCTTTGTTGATCATGTACAGACATGGACAATGAGGTACAAGGGAGCTGCACTTCACTTGCACAAGATGACCGCAAGAAGAGTTGGACAAAACATGCATTTGGAGTCTGATCCAGAACTATGAGGAACTCTCGCTGATCATCACCAATGTTGAGGCTTTGTACGCATAGTTGTTCAGGATTTTGGATGCCTTGGTGAGAAAGTATGGCACCCCGTCAATTGGAACACTCGTCAAAACCAAAGAGAAGAACCAAGTCCAACTGGAGCTCGACGTGTACTTTGATCAATTGATGCACATGGCCACCAGCGCAAATTTGCAGATTAGCACAGAGAACACACAGAGATATGTCGTCAGTCTGGTCCTGCTCAGGAGTAAGTTGTGCATGTTACAGGATGAGTTGGACAAAGGTTCGAGATCAGTGTACCTGGAAGCGATGGAGGCAAGAGTTCGTTTCCAAAAAGACATCAGCAAATAATAAGCGAACACCATTGCGCAATACCAAGCTTGGCATCAGTTCGTCACCGAAGATCATGGAGAGGAAGTTGATGAGTTGGTCTTTCCACAGCCATCCGAGTCTTAGTGTTGTCTTATCTGGCTGACTCAAGCCTATTTTTGTTCCACATGGGTATATGTGTAAAATGTATTATTATTGTAGACATGATGTAAAGTGAAATTCCAAGTGTCATTAGCGGAATGCAAACAGTCATATGTAATGTAAAAAGTTATGTAATGAAGTTGAAGAGTTGTGAGGGTAGTCCAAGAGTTACAAAGGGGAATGTCAAGGATCACCCCACCCTTTATTATAAATAGAACCTCATAACTCATAGAAAAGGCTTTTGGGAGGCAAACTTTTGGCTAGGCATTGCTTAGAGGAGGCTTGGAGAGCATTGTGACGAACCTTGGCTTCTCCACAATGCAGAGCAAACACATCTCTTTGGAGGAGTAGGCGGTGTTGACTGTAATGTTCCACTATTGGGGTTAGTGGTTGTCATGGTTATATGTATGGATGGAACTTTCACTTTATATAATATAACAGAGCGAGCACGTCTTCATGCATATGTTGTTATTGTAGTTCAACTATTCTAGTTACTTTAGTAATGTATGTTGTTTAACCTACACATTTGTGTATGAACTATTTCGTATACGATTATATGAATCTTGTTGAAGTTGTGTTGTTGGTTTAACCCATCACTTTGGATTGTCGACTATTCTTCTTTCCAGCTTGTGATGTCATTCAGCTCGTGTGTTCCTTTCAGGTTGCGTACTATTACAGGGTTCTAAGGGACACACTTCCTTTTCCCCTTTGTGTGTTAGAACCTCCCCATGCATCTCTCTTGACTAATTGCAAGGTCACACACTTGCTTCCAACAAAGGTATATTGCTTACCTTTGCGCATTATCGCAGTCAAGGCATAGCTTTATTATCCACTGCTGGGACTCCTACTCCAAACGATCTGAGGTCTAGTTGGGACGTCTTACTGGGGAGATCCCCTTACATGTTGGCAAGTCCAGCATCGTCAACATTTCTGGCGCTAGAAGGAGAGCCAGATGACAAGTTGAGTCCTCAAAGTCTATTTTGAATCTTTGCACATCTTTCATGACTAACATTACAATTCAACCTCCGACATGTCTGTCTCACGGACATGATTTTGAAGTGTCGAAGGATCTCTAGAATGACTTGTCACATTTCACATATGATGGTGAAGGCGAAGCAACTTTGCTTAGTCACGATGTTGCCTTCATGGGTTTCTGTGAAAGGAATGAAATCAATGACGATCACATTGCATGCTCATTGTTTGCATTCACATTTCAAGGGCACACACTGCAATGGTGTGTCACATTGCCTGCATCATCTATTCACTCTTTTGATCAATTGATCAGAGAGTTGGCATGTGCTTTCTATCGATACAAACATAGAGCACTAAATAAAAAAAAATTGAAATTAGGGAAAGCGCCTGATGAATCCGTTGAGCAATTTCACAAACACTTTCGTCATCTTGCATTTCAAATTCCTAAAGATGAAACTGATTGGAAATTTATCGATGAAAGATTTCAGTATCTTCTTCACATATCTAAAAATCTGCATATCTTAGAATCATTTGAACCCGTCCCAGCATACCTCGGTGCTAAAGCAGCTAAATTTTAGACGAACACAGTTACTGTCACAAGTGACCCTCTGTCTCCATCTCATCAAATAGCTCTAGCTCCGCAGTGCGAGGTGGGAGAAGTTGCGAACACATCTACTGAACTGTCACATCCTCCCACCCCACCTACTCTGGATATTTGCGTAGATTTGGCTTGCAAGCTTGTTGCTTGTCACGTTGTCTTGTCTTCTCAACCTTCGTCCCGTGGTTCCTTTGATCCTCTAGATTGTGTGAAAATTCCTAGGTCTAACAATCTCAAGAATCCTACTGCAACCAATTGAATCTACTTCACCTAGATTGTAAATTACATTACAAGCTTATTTCAGATTTCTTCTTGAAACATTGAAGTAAATTACTGAAGCATCCTACACCAAATTAAATATGATTCTGAAACATAGAAATTGAGCAAGGAAAATAGAAACACATAGGGCACAATTATTTTTGGACAATAGTCCCCAAAAAACCCCAATGCGGGAAAACCAGTGCAGCAACTCCGAGGGTTTTATATTATGCAGGAAAAAATCTGAGTACAATTCTAAGATGCTCAACTAGCAATCCAATACAGAGAGAATACTGAACAAAGGACTGGTGAAATGATCTCACCCTGTCACTGGAGAATCAGTGACTAATCCTGCTGCTCTAGAGGCTCTGCGTCACCATCTGCGTGGCCTTTCCGCAAAACTGGGTCAATCTAGGCAATTTTTGCGTCACTCGTCCAAGGTATTACGTTGCCTCTCCTCTGGATTCTCCGCTGGCTGAGAAATCGACCTTCTGCCTCCCGAACTCACACCCCAACTTCCAGCAACTGAATTTCGACTTCCCTCAACAGGAAACTCAACTTCACCTCAAGGACTGTGTTGCCTATCCGTCAACACTACATGGGTCAGCGTCAGCCTTCCTCTGGAAATCTTTCTGGTCTCCCTCTGCCTCGTACTCTCTGGAAATTCCTTCTTTCGAATTCTCATTGCCCCTCTACTGCTCGAAATCTCCTCGTTCGATCTTCCTCCTTCTCACTTCAGAAAATCGATTTCTTTGATCTCTCAGTCTGTTTTCAAAATGACCCTCAAGCCCCTTCTTATATCTTCCTGTTGGACAACCAACGGCCTAGATTAAATCATAATTGAATGCTCAAATCGTTTCGGCTTGATCTGTGGCTTTTTCTAGAAGTTTCACCTCTGTTTAAATTAATACCCATTAATATTTTAATTTTCCTAAGTTTAGACTTAGGAACCCCATTAAAAATATTAATTATTTTAATAAAATCACTTCTGGGTGGAATTTCCCAAAACGCTTTCTTGGTTATTTGGAATACATGTGCCTAGGCCTCCCTGCAAAATTTAAGGCTAGAGCACATTTGATGCTACCCCTAATCAACAGATTGTGACGTGTTGCATTCTCACGTATTGGACTCCACATTCGTTGTTCACAAGGATCAAGTTGTAGACAGAGTTGGTGTTAAGGAACCAACTTGCGTTGTCATTTATGATGAATATGTGTGGGAATCTAAAGAAGAACCCGCGACGAAGGATGACTTTCCTTTTGTCCGCACCTCATCCGTTATTTCCTAACATCTTTTGTGATTCTACCAATTCTGATTTTTCTGGTGAAAATTCATTCCCATATGTTTTTACTTCCGATCATTCACACAACACACCGAAAATCAGTGTGTCATTGCATTGCCTAGAGGACACATCTTTCTTTCCAAATCCTCCCAATCTATAATCTTTTCTTTACGGAAACGCAAAGGGTGAACATTCTTATTTCTCATCAACCCCTCTGTATGATTCGTCAGATCATGAGGATCCCTATGAACATATCAAATTTTTTTATCATGGCTATCGTGATCTCTTTACTCCTTCATTCGATCACGATGTTGATTCATTTGCTATTGATCTTTCTAGGCCACCAGTCTTTGATGATCTACCTACTGATGAAGTGGAAACCCCACAAGTTGTCAAGGCACTTTAGCCCGAGCTGATGGTTATGTCAGGTCCTAGTTGTCTTGAGGTCGATTACACTTCAGATCATAAATTTGTTGAAACAACCAAGGCTCCTCATCGCATTCTTGTTTGCATTGAAGATCAATCTAGTTCACAGATTACACATCCTCCACCTGAATCACATGATCCCATCGCTCATGCATTTGGGGAATCATACACAACGAGCACTCTTGTGAAATGCAAGTTTTATTTCTTTTTCATGTTTGCTCATGTGTCACAGCCAAAAGAGTGTGCATGCTTATCATCTGCTTGTTGAAATTTAGACTTAGAAATTTTCCTGCACTATCCAATTTATTTCACCTACTTGTTTAATTATTGAACAAGTTATTTAACCATATAAATACTTAAATAAACACAGACACAATCTCAACCATCTACAGATCATCAACTGAAAGAAATAGACAAACACACAAGGGACACCGTTATTTTTGGACAATCATCACTGGAAAAACCCAACTTGGGAAAATCGATGTAGCAATTCTGAGGGTTTTATTATTAAGCAACTTTCTTGAGTACAACTGGGTGCCAAACTGGCTCACCCGACAAAGAAATCAATCTGGCAGTAATACCCCTCTTCAGAAGCAGATATTCGACAAGTCTGCTCCACGAAAATCTCCCCAACGTCTCTCTGAGGCTCTACGTTAGCCCTCCTGTCCTTTGCGGTAGCCTAGAAACCTCTGCGTCAACCTACAAATGCTTTGCACCGGCTTTCTGGCCCTCTACATCACTCACGCAGGCCCTCTGGCCCTCTGCACAATCACTCTGGCCCTCTGCGTGGCTCCTGCTGATTTTGCGCAGCCTTCTCTGCCTCTACACTATTCTCCTGGCATTATCTCTGCCTCTCTGTTATGCACTCACTGCCCCTCACTGCAACTCTGATCACTGGTTCAATTTCTCTCAGCAAACCCCGCTCCAGAAAATCGAACTAACTAGTCAACTTGGTGCGTCTCCAACTGACCCTCAAACCTCCTCTTATACTTTTTATGTTGAATCTTCACCGGCTGAGATTAAATCTCTAATCAACGGCTAAGATTAGATTTGGCTTGATTCATGTCATTTAAAACCTTCTCACCTAGTTTTATATTAATACCCATTAATATTTTTATTTTCCTAAGTTTAGACTTAGGAACCCATTAAAAATATTAATTATTTTAATATCTCTCTAACCAAGTGGAATATCCCCAAACCATTTCTAGGTCTTGGAGACCTCGTGTGCTTTAGCCTCTCCACCAATTTTCATGGCTAGAGCACATCCGATGCTACCCTAAATCAACATTGTGCACAGTGTGTTGCATCACCATGATAAGTCCATAGAATGCTTATCTTGTGCTTTTACTCTTTTCTTCTCTGTGGACGCTTTCAAACCCAGAGCGTGTTGGTCTTCACTGCTTCATCTTTCTTGTTTGCTGGTTTACGTTCTTATCTTTCTTATTAACCAGGCCTTCACCAACATGGACCAACCAATGCGCTGGTGGCTGCATTCGAAATATCACTTTACGTCAGTAGACCCATGCACTGTTTAGTTTAGGGGTAGGCGTAGTGTTTGCTTTTGTTTTGCTTTGTTTGCATGTTTTCTTTGCTTTCTTGTTTTGTTGTTTGCTTACTTGGTTTGCTCTCTTTTACTTATGTGTTTTGCTCGTTTGTTTGTTTGGTTGTTATGTACCCATAGGTCTATTTTCGCATGAAACCGTGTGTGGCTCTCGAGACAAGCAAGGCGAAGAACAAGAGGACATGTACAGCGATCAACATTTGGTTATTTGTTGTCCTCTCTTTATGAAGAGCTTCTTTTCTTCAGTCGATGATACCCTGATGGAAAATATGTTTTCTTTAGAGTGAGTCTTGGTGAAAACACAACGCTTGTACTTTTAATTAGTACCGCCTACTCTAATCGGTTTTTTGGGTTAAACCTTGTTAGCTCAGTCAAGTAGAGTAAGGTGAGGGTTGTTGATTTGGGGTAGCATCGGATGTGCTCTAGACATGAAAATTGGTGGAGAGGCTAAAGCACATGAGATCTCCAAGATGCAGAAATGGCTTGGGCAGATTCTACCTGGTTAAGGAGATATTAAATAATCAATATTGTTAATGGAGTTCCGAAGTCTAAACTTAGGAAAAATAAAATATTAATGGGTACTAATATAAAATTGGGTTAGAAGGTTCTAAACGACATGGATCAAGCCAAATCTAATATTAATCGTTAATTAGAGATGTAATCTCAGTCGTTGAAGGACCAACAGGAAAAGTATAAGAGGAGGCTTGAAGGTCAGTTGGAGAAAACACCAAAGTGATCAGTTATTCAATTTTCTAGAGTGGGGTTTGCTAAGAGAAATCGAATCAGTGATCAATTTGCACTAAGGGGCAGTGAGTACGAGACAGAGAGGCAGAGATAGTGTCGGAAGACCAGTGCAGAGGCAGAGAGGCAGACACAGAAGCCAAAGGGAGCCATGCAGAGGCTAGCACAGACAGCGGAGAGGCCAAGAGGGCTTGCATTGTCCACGCAGAGGTTGCTGGAGTGACAGAGAGAGCTAGAGAGGTTGGGCAGAGCCTTAGAGTGTTGATGCAGGGGGTTTCAGGCTGACAAAGAGGCCAGGAGAGCTGACGCAGTGCTTCAGTTGTGCTGGAGAGGGTTTCGCGGGGCAGATTTTTTGAATATCTGCTTCCAAATAGAGATATATTACTGCCAATTATTTTCTCTGTTGGGTGAGCCGGTTTGGAACCCAATTGTACTCAAATAGATTGCATAATAAAATAACCCTCAAAATTGTTGCACCGATTTTCCCAAGTTGGGTTTTTCTGGGGACGAGTTGTCCAAAAATAATGGTGTCGCTTGTGTGTTTACTATTTCTTTCAGTTGTTGATCTATAGATGGTTGAGATTGTATTGTGTTTATTTCGATATTTATATTTCTAAATAACTTGTTCATAATTAACAAGTAGGAGAAATAAACCAAAGAATACAGATAAAATTTCTAACGAGTAATACTTAGAAATTTCAACACGGTATTAGAGCGTGGTTGCAAATCACAGGAGACCTAAAGGCACCAGCTGAAGCAGAGCATTTGCAGCAGAAACAGCTTTCCTGAGGGACAAAAGTTGTTTCTTGCAAAAAGCGACAGAGAAGGGTTGATGCAAAGGGAATGTGTCATCAGTTCGGGCTAGAGAGAGACCAGTGCAGAGGTTGAGGAGGGCAGAAAAAGGCTCACTAAGAGCCACGAAGAGACTAGGAGGGTCAACGCAGTTGGCTAGGGGAGCATTTCAGCGAATGTCGAGATTGCGTAAAGCCTAGAGGCTCAGGCCTTCAATTGCTTGGGCATAAGAAGTTGTGGGCAGACTGCGAGGAATGTAGCTGGTGGGGTGTTGTTACTGTCGAGTCAGAACAGTACCTAACAGGCAAAAGCAAGGTAGAGGGAGTCACTACCTAGGCAGATTTCTAGCAAAGAAATCCAGATCAGTGTTGCAGGTGCATAGGAGATTAGAAAGGTGTGACTTGACGATTGGCAAGCAGATTTCCAAGAGGGAAATCAAGGCTTAGAGAGAGTCTAGTAGAGAACTTCCAGACGGGAAGTAGCGACTCAAAGGGAGTCGAAGAGATAACTTCTAGAGGGAAGTAGAGACTCGGAGGAGTCGAAAGGAAGAGCAAAGAGATGGCCATGAATCGACTGAGGGATCGTGACAAGTTGGACGGGGCATCCAACTTTGTGGTTTAGAAAGCCAAGATCCTGTCCATTCTTGATAGACATCCCATCAAGGCCTTCACCTTGAGAACAGTGGCTATCCCAGTTGACCCGACTAATAATGAAAAGTATGAGGAGGCAATGGCCAAGGCGAAATTCATCATTCTTGATGGGGTCAACGATCATGTGGTCCAGCATATTGCCAAGAAGGATACGACAAAGGAAATGTGGGACAACTTGAAGACGTACCAGCATACTTTCGTACAAAGGAAGATGTTACTTGAGAATCAGCTGCGGTCATACCAGATGCAGAAGGGGGAGCAGATAGATCACTTCCTCAGTAGATTGAAGGAGATTTGCAACCGACTAACTTACATAGGAGCCACGCTGAATTAGGAGTTGATGGTGAGGACCGCTCCAAACGCAGTCTCCGAGGAGTGGAAGACATTCATCCAGAGTATTCTAGGCAGAGCAAATCTTCCCAATTGACAAGAATTGTGGGCAGCTCTTCACAAAGAAGAGATCAGACGGCTAACCAAGACGAAAAGTAGCAGCAAAGGAGTCTGGGTCAAGAAAGAGGAGGAAGGGGATGCAGCGCTGGCATCTGCAAGGAAGCAGGAGAAGAGAAAGAAAAAGGACCTCTCCAAGATAAACTGCTTCAATTGTGGGGAACTGGGGCATTCTGCGAACCAGTGTCCGAGGAAGAAGCATAAGGGAGAGGCGTCTGGCTCCAAGGCAGCGCCAACAAAGGCAGAAAAGGAGGTAGAGGAGGATGGCCATTGTGCCATGAGTGCTCATGTACCTCTAGAGAAGAGGTGGGGAGACATTGAGTTGTAGTCAGGAGGACTACAAGCAATGAGAGGCAAGATCCTTGAGGTACCCAAACTCTTGGATTATACCTGGCTACGAGAGCCCTGAAGTGAGAGTAGCAAGATGGCAGATGTCGGTAGAAACAAATGCGTATGAAGCAACAGAGAGTGCTAGAAGTGCAGAAGTCCCATGCAGCGTAGAGGGGGTTGCAGCAGTCTGAGAGGCACAAAGGAGGTTGCAGTAGTGCAGGATGGCACAGAGAGGTTTGCAGCGGTGCGAGAGGCACAGAGTTGTTGCAGCAGCACAGAGGCCGTAGAGGGATCACAGTATAGTGGTAGAGAGAGCATCTGCATCGGGAGTGTTTCTAGCTTGACAGGGATGTCAGTAGTTGGCTGGATCAGTTACTTACTTCTCAGTAACTAAGTTGCAGTATAGTAGCAGTAAGCAGTAGCACAATGCAACATGATGACAGGGGGTTGCAGTGCAGATGTAGTGTTGGGAGAAAGGACCAGCAGAAGCTCGGATGCAAAGGGAGCTTTAGTATGGATACAGCAGTGGCAATGGCAGAGCCATGGGCTGTACAAGATGCAGCGGTGCAGAGGATGTTGGGCGGTGAGGCCTAGCATCAATAGAGATATCGTGCCATATAATCAGGGTGATGCTAAGTGTGGAGTATTACTAGAACACGGTCCTCGCAAAGAGGGAATGTTGATTTGTGGTAACATCGAATGTGCTATAGCCATAAAAATTGGTTGAGAGGCTAAAGCACATGAGATCTCCAAGACCCAGAAATGGTTTGGATAGATTCTACCCGGCTAAGGAGATATTAAAATAATTAATATTTTTAATGGAGTTCCTAAGTCTAAACTTAGGAAAAATTAAATATTAATGGGTATTAATATAAAACTTGGTTAGAAGGTTCTAAAGGACATGGATCAAGCCAGCCAAATCTAATCTTAGTTGTTGATTAGAAATGTAATCTCGATCGTTGAAGGACCAACAAAAAAAGTATAAGAAGATGCTGAGGGTCAGTTGGAGAAAACACCAGAGTGATCTGTCATTCGATTTTCTAGAGTGGGGTTTGCTAAGAGAAATCGAATCAATGATCAGTTTGCAGCGAGGGGTAGTGAGTACGAGACAGAGAAGCAAAGATAGTGTCGAAAGACCAGCGCAGATAGACTGCGTAATGAATAACCTTCAGAATTGCTACACCAGTTTTCCTAAGTTGGCTTTTTCCGGGGACGAGTTGTCCAAAAATAACGGTGTCACTTGTGTGTTTGCTATTCCTTTCAGTTGTTGATTTGTAGATGGTTGGGACTTTATTGTGTTTATTTCGATATTTATATGTTTAAATAACTTGTTCATAATTAACAAGTAGGAGAAATAAACCAGAGAATACAAATAAAATTTCTAACGGGTAATACTTGAAAACTTCAATAAGGGGGAAAACCTTAACAAGTATGTCAGAGGTATATATAACATACTTCTCTGATGAAGGGACAAACTCTTCTACTCTCAATAAGTCGAGATCCCTCTTCCACCTCTGAAATAAATAAGTGCCTATGCACAGTTCCTTGAAAATGAAAAAGTGAAAAAAGAAAAACCAAATAAGGCAAAAGAAGAGAAAGGCTTCCTGCGCAGAGAGATGATGCAAGTAACTCTATTCGGGTACTGACCAAGCTCATTGGTAGCGGAGCGATGCTTGTGTCCCTACTTGACTCCGCCCGGGTACTGTCCAGGCCTTTTGGCAACGGAGCAACACCAGAGATGAAACTAAGACTCTAACATTTATATTACTTGTGCACCAATATACCCCTCTTCCCCAATCGAAACAACTCAGTTGACTTGGCTTGCTATGTGTGTTGACCGATCAAGAGAATGGCAGGGACTATATCTTTAACACAAGCTAGTGCTGAAGCCATAACGATCAAAGAATCAAACAATACTTTCGAAGGATTTAAACTTGTTTTTCATGAAACAATGTTCATACAGAGAGCTGGAGTTCTACCAGTGTGTCGCCAATGTTGTAGCGGCTACAACCACCCTCCAAAATTTTTCCTTCGTTGCATTTTGGAGCCTCGCTCGTCGAAATACTAGCAGGCATCTTGCAGTACTCAAGTACTTGTGTCCCTTCTAATTTTATCTTTCACTTAACAACTTGTGTTCACTTACTCATTATGTCGACTAACCACAAGATCACAAGTTAGGTCGACTTGGGGTTTATGTGTGCCACATGGGCAGTTTGATGATACCACTTGGAGCCACACCTCAACATATAAATAAAAGGTGTGTGAGAGGCATTTGAGACACATCCCAAGTATATCTCTCATCCCAGTGGTACTCAAAATTTCTCACTACTACATAAAAACAAAAACAAAAAACAAAAAAACCCTCAGTTGTTGCACCAGTTTTCCCACATTGGGCTTTTCTGGGGACAAGTGTCCAAAAATAATTGTGTCATTCTTATGTGTGTGTGCTAGTATATTTCTCAATTTCCAACATTTTATTTTCCACAACATTTTTATGGTGAAAATTGCATTTGTGATTTTATTTATTATTTTCCATAGCAAATAAACTACATAATTAAATTTACAGTTCGATAAATAATTTCCTGTTGCTGCAATAAACTTGTAAATTTTCACACTCTACCCCTTGTCATTATGGCCATCACCCAATTCCTAGGGCCTATGAGTGCCCCAACATCATTAAGGAACCCATGCACATCCCAACCCCTGGTGGGCAATGAACTGCCCCACCTTAAGGGGGTAATAATTGCTTACATCATACACAACATGCTCTCATCTCTTGGAGCCTCGAGCAATAATACAAAGAAAAATCAAGAAAAGGCAAAAGGAAAATGAAGGGTGGAAAAACAAAGGTCGAGGTAACACATGTATCAATGATTGCTCCCTCCTACATCTGTATACCCATATGTAGACATTCTATTGAAGGAAATGTAACTAGGTTCGGTTTTCATTATGACTTGTAATTATAATATTATGAAGAAAAATTGTTATTCCTTGCATCACGGGTTTCATGAGCAAGATGTGTTTACCATAGGTCAAAGACTTCTTCTTGTTGCCTTTAGGATTTTATGTTACATCATAAGTATTATGAAAGTCATAAGTTCAAAGCCTAACACTCCAAAACAAGTGTCACTATCCTCATGCAAATGCGCTCTACGAAAATTAAGTAATCTCCTTGATGATATGTCGGCCTAGATACAAGGCACTCCTGTCAACTCAAAGATTCATTGTTGACTCATATATATATATATACAAGGAGTAACGTGGAGTCAAATAAGTATTCGGATTAGTTCAGATCAGAGTCAACAAAGAAAAGTAATGCATAAATAGTGAGTGGAGTAATATCTCAGAAGTCTACAATATACATACAGTGTCTCGAGACCCCCGGAAGTCTGTGACATATCTCGGAGGTCTCTTTGAAATCTATACATTGTGATAGCTCTCGGAAGGTATCAAAGGACTGTATATATATATACAGTAACTACTCTCGGTGGTGGCCCGTGTATATATGTATAGCAACAACTCTTGATGGTGGCCTGTACTATGATTACAACGCTCGGTGGTCGCACATCTAATCAGTATCATGACCAACAAAGGGTAAGCAAGTGTATCTCAAGAAATCAACATAAACGAAGCACTGTGGCAACCAAGAAAAGGAGGAATCAAAGGCAATGATTAGACAACAAGGACATAAAGAGGAGTATAGGGAATTGTGGACTAAACATAGCAGAGGATAGTGACAAGCGTCTTGGAGGTAACTTGGTGTCTATTTTATCAAGGGTCTTGGTAGTCTTCATCTAAACATCTATAAGAAGAGATTCAAGGGTTTACTCTCAAGAGAAGAGGTTTGCCCTGGCTTGGAGCCAACATCTTGTGTACTTGTACTATTGTTGATCTTCTATTTTTGATAATTGAATAACACACTAACATAACAAAGTGAATTTGAAGAAGACTACACAAACTGTTATCAATAAGTCTATGAAGAATCACTAAGCCATGTATTGCCCTAGATTCTTCAACATGTTATCAAAGTTATGGTTCATGAAGGGCATGAAGGAGATCAACTATATCACGAAAAAACTTGTGAAGAAGTGTTCATCCCAGTGAAGGGTCACGATGCCTATATATCACAATCTCGGTTAGAAGGGTCTTAGTGCTATCACAATCAACATTGTCTCAAAAGAAGTGTTTATATCACAGTGACAGAGAAAATAACTACAATACAGAGATGTCTATATCACAACCTCGGTCTTGGGCATATCACAGTCTCGGAAGAATCACAGTATGCCACAATCTCGAGTATGATGAAAACACAATGCTAGTCCAGTCTTGAGGAAGTCATGAGTATGTGGTGTCAATAGAAAGAATGCCACTACAAATTTAGAAATGAGAAAGATGCCACTTCAAAGACATCACCTTGACTTAAGTCATAACACGACAGCAATCTTAGAACTCTCCTTCTCTAATATCCCACAGTTTTGATAATACTTCAGTCTCAGCCTATGGTGATGCTACAGTCTCTGCCTAACTTGGAGCTACCATAGCCACGATTAACTATTCTAAGGAAGGACTTGCTAAAAGACCAAGTAGTATGAAGGAAGGCATCACAAAGGTTTATCAAAAGTCACAAGTATGTCTCTATTATAAAGTTTTGTTATTATCTTTGTCAAATCTTATCTACACTACTAACGCTCATCTTGTTTAGCTCTCTTGAATCGTAAAAGATTCTTGTTTGAGGTAATTCATCATCCAATGAATCTACCACCCTATTCATCTCTAAATTGTTTGAATGAGAAGAACCTTGAACGGTTCTCTGGAAACCTTAACCTAAGGGCATATTGATAAGATGTCAATCCCTAAACCTTCTTAAGGATATTAATGATAAAAATTGTTACACTGATTGACATAAATTGATGTGTGTGAAACCCTAAACCTAATTAGGGCTATCAATGAAGAAATTCCTATACTGATTGATTTATTGGTAATGTCATATTCGAGTTTTTGATATGATCATGGAAGCTCTAACCTATTAAGGTTGAAATCTTGAGCCCTTTAAGTTCTGATAGAATAAGGATTTGCTTTGACAACGAATCAAAACCAATGTTCCACCAAAACTCTGGGGCGGGGAGACGTGGGTGCGGGGAGACGCACAAGGGGGACGTGTGGGAGTACCCTCAAATTTAGGGAAATTTAGGGGGGACGGGGGGACATCAGGGTATATATATATATATAGATATATATTTTTCCTTTTTAATATATATATATTTCAAATTCATATTCAATAATGAAAGCGTAAATACAATGATACATACATAATTGAATTAAATAATGAAATACATTGATCCATACTCATCATCCTTACTAATACATACATGATTCATCCATAGATAACGAGATTCAATAATGAAATACTCCAATCTATATTCATTGTTCATTATTCACCATTCTAGAATCTACATTGGTTTAAAAATTAAATTCATCATTCATCATTCTAAATTCTAAATTGATTTAAAATAAAAATTCATCATTCATAGTTCTAGAATCTAATTAGTACTAAGCAAAATAGGCTATAATAGATACTGAAATCTGAATACTGGATAGTAAATTGATATAACTAAAACTCAAAAATAGTGGAGTGATGAGTCTAAAAGTCACTCTAAAGTACAAAGAGGGCTTGGTGCTCTTGATTAAATACTAATTCCATACCCTTGTACATGACAAATTGCAATGGAAACATTGCAATCCATCGAATCTTGAATTCCCGAAAAATTGTTAAGTTTGTTGGATTTTGAGTGAAATCTAAAATTCTACTTTCTCCATATGAAATCCAATGAGGTTGAAACCACTCTCAAACATCCTGAGTCATTTCATGGTAACGTTAAAAATTTATGTAAAAGGATAAAAATGAAAGATAAAGGAGAATGTCACTTTTACTTTAAGAATTTAACATGGTATTAACATTACCATGAATTGCATAGCATTAGTACAGAAATATGGTCAAATACTAGGTTTTCCCTGTCATAAATCATTGTTTACAAGTAAATTTAACGAGGGACGCATAGCCCATATTGAGAGGGGACGGGTTTTGGGGAGTCGCGTCCCCCACATTGAAGAAACGTCCCCCCTTGCGTCTCCCCACGTCTCCCCAAAAGGAGAACGTGGGGAAACGTTTCCCCAGATTTCCCCCCATCCCAAGCGTGTGGAGTGTGAGGGGTGCGCGCACCCGATCCTAGGGGACACGTTCCCGTGAAGCACTGATCAAAACCCTAAGTTTTGGTTAGGTCTACAAGCAATATCTTTGCCATGAAAAGTCCTAGGAATGAAACCCTAGGTACATGTTTCTTTTCTTAGCTTAGTCTTGGTCAATGTATTGTCTAACTATATAATGTGTCTATACATGATGGCTATCTCCTGGAAATATGTGCTGATCAAATTTTCTAAAGATTATGGGATCTAGGTTTTGATAGTTAAGCCCTAGTCAAAGTTTGAAAGTTCTAGGATGATGATTGAAATCTAGGGTTTGCAACTAAATCGTAGTAATGATTAAATTCTCTAGTATGTGTATTCATCTAAATCTATAAATTGTGTGCTAAGAATTTATAGATGGACAATCTAGGGTTTACCTCAAACCCTATAAAGAACCTCTTTATATATGTTGATAATTGATTGAAAATCTAGGGTTTACCGAAAAATCTAGTAGATAATCTATCATATGGTTTCTCAAGTTATCTAATCATGATTGAATTGCTGATATGACTTAGGGTTTGTATCAAACTTGGTCTAGATTATTGAAGTAATTAAGAGTAATCTCTTGTTGATTATGAAAATTATAAATGCTTCCACTACTATAAAGTTTTTGTTATGACCAATTCGTGCTTCTACAGAATTGGTTTGTACTTGTTGTCTAAGTGGTGCAAGTACATCATATCGGTAAAGAAGTTAGTAAAAGAAGATGACATGATAAGCATGAGATCAAGGAAGTTGTTGGAAGAACCCTATATCACCTAAAGTAAAAATGAGGTATGTATGCTTGTATTTAATTTTATAATGTCATGTTGTATGGTTGCAGGTAACATGGATCACTACTTCTATCTTAAGAAGCATGATCAAGAGAAAAAGTATCTCCTCCTCTGAAAATATGTAGAAAAGCATAAGTCACACTAGATGAAATCAACATAATACGTTCTCATATAAAGTATGAGGTGGTTGACTACGATTACAAGAACTCTGATTAGAAACCCTGAGAATGGAATGAGTGAGGAAGGAAGAGATCGTGAGTTATGCAACCATGATGAAGGCAATCAACATCCAAAAGACCAAGAAGAGTTGACTAGGAAATCTCCCAAAAAGATACGAAGATTCTGATGAAAGTCTAAAAAAGATGGAGACCCTTGACAATGTATATATTTGGGAAATGTGTCAACAAGTATGCAGGATGTTGATACCTAATGACAATATCTCATGATAAAGACCCATCTCGAAAGGTACGATTTGATTTAATTCTATGTTTCGATTTCTTGAATAATATCTGGATGAAGTTCATACAAGGCCACGAGAATAAGATTTGTAAGTACAAGTACATCCAACATTCATACAATGGATTGAAACTCCTAAAAGAAGCATGAAGAGAAAGAAGTAGCCATATAAAGAAGGTTCGAGATATATACCAAAAAGACCACTTTCCATGAAGAAAGGAATGACATGACGGAATAAGAAGGAAAGTGATCGATGGTCATTGCCCTACAAGGAAGAAGCTCCACTGAGTTTCATGACATCAAGGAAAGAAGTTGATCAAGCAGTTGAAGGACCCATGAAGAAGAAGATGTTGATGAATGGACAAGACCCTAGCTAAGAGGAAGTTCTAACAAGTTCCTAATTACAAGGGAGCTTGGTCAAGTTTCTGGTCAGAGGAAGCTTGGGGATATCTTCCTAAATTAAGAGGAAGAGATAGACACATTATGCTTGTCTTCATTTTGAAGAAAGGATGGAGGATTGAGTAATCATTTGGCATCTGATACTCTTTGAGGATGTGTAGGGGAGCGAAGATAAGAGTAGGCAAGAGGACCGATATTCTTTGAGGGATGGGGACCCAAGATAAGGACAGCCCTAGAAGGTCGTTGTAGCGTAAAAACTATGCTCAAGCACAAAAACTGATAGCTTGTAAGCTTGAATGTAAAAAATACACACAGGTATTTAAAATAATAATTTATTTTATATATAATTGTATAAAATGATATAAGATGATATAAATGTTACAATGAGGCCTTGCTTTTATACCTCAACAAGTGACATTTTGTGAATGTGCATGTCTTTTAGACATGCCTTTTCACTTATTTTAATGACTATTTAACCTAAACAATATTTAATTATTTAATATTTATATTTATTTTATTTATTTTATTGTTATGAATTATATTCATAACATATCCTCTTCCCTCGGAAGCTTTGTCCTCAAAGCTATATTGTTGGCAATTGTCTTTGCAGTGGTTGTCTTCTTGGCACATAATCTAGGCATCGTTTCATCATGTAGCTCATCAATAATATTACCTTGGAATTTTTTTTAATTTTTTTATTATTAACACTGATTTTTTTGTTTACAAGTCCAACTTTTTTTTAAGTCTAGATTTCTTTTTATTTTCTATAATATTTTTTTTATAACTTCAAAAATATATATATATATATATAATAATTATATTTTTTTTTTCTGATTTTTTTAAATATAATAATTATATTTTTTTCTGATTTTTTTTATAACTCTATATATAATATATATATATATAATATATATATATACACTTATTTATATAGCTATATAAGATATAACGAATTGATATATATAATTATTATAGCATATAGTTCCTTAATTTTATTTATTTTTTAACTGGACAGGCGTAACATGAATCGAACGTGACCAGCGCGTTCATAGTGTTTGACCGTGGCCTGTTGATAAGGCTTCGTCAGGCCTGGTGATAGAGCATGGACATGGAGAATGGTGATGGGTGGATAACGTTGTAGCGGGGTCAACATACAGCGAAATGGATTGTGGTTAGTGGAAACCGGCAGGGATTGACCAACCTGAATTATATCACTGAATCCTGATTTAACATGCAACGAATGAGCATTGTTGATCCTTGACCAGGCACGTCGATTAGCAAAGGACGTTTCGACTGATTTTGGTCAGAAGAAATCGTGACTTATGGCAGACAGAGAGTGGACGATGAGGTAACCGACGAACAGTAGCCGGAGCAGCTTGAGCACAGTGCGGATGGATTCGTTTTCTGGCGGCAATTTCGCTTGAACAACTGGATAGAATTCCACTAGATAGAATCCCCCTGGACGGAATTCCACCTATTCAAATATCTCTGCCCATTCAATGATGGATGTCTGGTGCAACCTGTGGTTGCACGGAAGTTCAAGTGCCACTTCGCCCACTACCTGGATGCCCCCGGATTGGATCATGGAAACTGAGATTGCGTCGATTAAATGGTCTCCGTACCTACGGACCAGTTTAAAATCAGGTTCCACTTCCATTTGGGAGCCAAGATTTCGAAAAAGGTTGGGACCCCAGACATTGACCAACATATCTATTAATGTCCCATCCTGTAATCCGATGGAAGGATTCAAGTTCATGACCCAATCAGCATGCGCCAATCCTCTCTCCATCTCCCCTGCGAACTTCGTCCTGTAATTAACAAGGGTTTCAAAGCTGCGCATCTCATTGCCAAGAATCAAACTGAATTTTTTTTTCCCTTTGTTCATAGCAAGCATAAAAACTGATATAAAAACTGCCAAACCTCTTTGACTCTTTTGACTTTTTGACTGATATAAAAACTGATATCTTTATGTCAGGTAGCCGCAACAGCTCGTCGGATTCTAGACTTTGCGCCATGAATGATAGGAGGCCAAAGACTATCAGTTGCAATCCTTCGTCCTACGTATTTAAAAACCTAAGTAAAAATTCTGTAAATTTTGCACAGTGAATCGAAGTGTCAGGCTTCAACTGATATCGTTCTGGATGTAGACATACACCAGAGATATCATTGTTGATAGCCTCATAAACAGCAAGGCGATTGGGAGCCTTCTTCTGCTCAGAAATACCTATATTTTGCATTAAATTTGGCATACTCTTTTTACTTATACCTTCACACAAAAAATAGTTAGAACCATATCCACTTAAAACTGAAGCAAAATTTACCACCTTTTCCTTCATCAATAAGATGAGTTCTAAAAGAACATCAGTTTGTTTAAGTGGAAATTCCACTGCTTTATCATGATCTATGCATGCCATTTCTTGTTTTATTCGATTAGCATACAATGGTAAACATATAATATCTGCAATTTCCTCTAATATAATATCTTGATTGATGTTGTCTTCTATGCTTCTCATCACCTTTAAATGTGTATTCCATCCATTTGGAGTAAGCTTATCTGACTTAACACGCATATACTGCCATGTGCCTTCATCTACATTCCAAGAACACTATAATTTTCCTAGAAAAGCTTGACGGGTCTTCATCTTCTACAATTGTATTTACATCTTTTATAGATTCTACATGTTTAAGTGTTGTATTTTCAACGACTTCATCCTCTTTGACATTAAGATCAGCTTCATTGGAATCATTATCTTGGTCCAGATAATCCTCATTCTCATCAAGATTATCTTCCTCATTATCGATTTCCTTTCGACATTCTTTAACTTCTGCACATGATTTTTCTAATCGCTGAAATACTTCTTGAATTTTACTAAACTGTTCAACATAATCAGGATATGAAAGTAATGGCACATTGTGCGGTGAACTACGTTCAAAGGCCTACATGATTATATCGTGTGCCATGGCTTTGATGCCACTGTAGCATAAAAACTATGCTGAAGCACAGAAATTAATAGCTTGTATGCTTGAATGTAAAAATACACACAGGTATTTAAAATAATAATTTATTATATATATAATTGTATAAGATGATATAAAGGTTACAATGAGGCCCTGCTTTTATACCTCAACAGGTGACCTTTCGTCAATGGACATGTCTTTTAGACATGCCTTTTCACTTAATTTAATGACTATTTAACCTAAATAATATTTAATTTTTTAATATTTATATTTATTTTATTTATTTAATTGTTATGAATTATATTCATAACAGTTGTACTCAGTGAACACCCAGGTGGGTATGTACCTTGAGAGACAATGATGTACGTGTCTATCATTATTGGTCTCGCCAACATTGTGCTTTGATTCATTGAGAGATAGAGTTGTTAGTCAAGTCCTTTCTATGTGACAATGTTGGTTATAATGATGTTATACAAATGGATTACTAGTCTGACTCTTTTTATGAGATCTCTTTAGTGTTGAATAGCCTTATACCATTTAATGAATACCTCCCTAGTTAAGAGGTATTGTTGAAGGAAATGTAACTAAGTTCGATTTTCATTATGACTTGTAATTATAATATTATGAATAAAAATTGTTATTACTTGCATCATGGGTTTCATGAGCAAGATGTGTTTACCATAGGTCAAAGACTTCTTCTTGATGTCTTTAGGATTTTATGTTAAATCATAAGTATTATGAAAGTCATAAGGTCAAAGGCTAACACTCCAAGACAAGTGTCACTATCCTCATGCAAATCGGCTCTGTGAAAATAAAGTAATCTCCTTGATTATATGTCAGCCTAGATACAAGGCACTCCTGTCGGCTCAAAGATTCATCGTTGACTCATATATATATATATATATATAATAGGAGTAACATGGAGTCAAATAAGTTAAGTCTTTGGATTAGTGCAGATCACAGTGAACGAAGAAAGGGAACACATACACGGTGAGTGGAGTAATATCTCAGAAGTCTGCAATATACATACAGTGTCTCGAGACCCTTGGAATTTTGTGATATATCTCAAAGGTCTCTATAAAATCTATATGTTATGACAGCTCTCGGAAGGTATCAAAGGACTGTATACATATATTGAATGACTGCTCTCAATGGTGGCCTATATATATGTGTGTGTGTGTGTGTGTAGAAACAACTTTCGATGGTGGCCTACGTGTATATGTATAGCAACAACTCTCGGTGGTGGCCTGTACTGTGACTACAACTCTCGTTTGTGACTACAGCTCTCAGTGGTGTCACATCTAATCAGTATCATGACCAACAAATGGTATGCAAGTCTCTCTCAGGACATCAACATAAACAAAGGATTGTGATAGCCGAGAAAAGGAGGAATCGAAGACACTGACTCGACAGCAAGAACATAAAGAGAAGGAGTAGAGGGAATTGTGGACTAAACAAAGCAGAGGATAGTGACAAACGTCTTGGAGGTAACCTAGTGTCTATTTTGTCAAGGGTCTTGGTATTCTTCATCTGAACATCTATAAGAAGAGATTCAAGGGTTTACTCTCAAGAGGAGAGGTTTGCCCTAGCTTGGAGCCAACATTTTGTGTACTTGTACTATTGTTCATCTTCTATTTTTGATAACTGTTTGATAATTGAAGAACACACTAACATAACAAAGTGAATTTGAAGAAGACTACACAAATTGTTATCAATAAGTCTATGAAGAATCACTAAACCATGTATTGCCCTAGATTCTTCAAAACATTCCTCATCATTGCCACCCTTGTACCACGACATTTGGGTTATTCACATGACCCCTATCACTTGAAGGATGTACCTTGGACCTGTTTTTCTCCTTAGGGGTTGGGAACACCTAATAGGGTCGTTTAATTAACCACTCCTACCTAGGGAGGTAACATTACTTCGAGTTCAAAGCCCAAAATTTGGAAGGGAAACCCCATATGAAGTCTCATAGTGCCCTTGATAAACAAGCTTATTTCACTTAGATGCACTAATGAGTTATTGTACCTGAAGGTGATGAGGCGCATTAGACATTATATGTAATTAGCAAGTGGTTCAATCATGGACTAGGATACTTAATTGGGGCCCATGTCCACCATAGGATCATATTGACACCACAAGGGATGCGTTGAAAGCCATGGGACTCTCATCATGTGCAGAGCATCGTTTCACACCATGGGCGCCCTTAGCTTGTTCAACAGTTTGTTTATTGCCCCACATTATTCATGGGATGATGCACTTAGACCAGTGTGCCCAGCCAATGTACCATTAGGGAGGGGAAGCTAATCTGAGGCCTAGAGGAGGTTTGTCTCACCCTTGAGACATGGGACGGAGAGCACCATCATCAAAGACCTCATTTCAAGCATTATACAAGCTTATCTATCATCAGGAGACCCATGAGACCAATGTT
Organism: Pinus taeda; assembly: GCA_000404065.3. NCBI lineage: Eukaryota > Viridiplantae > Streptophyta > Pinopsida > Pinales > Pinaceae > Pinus > Pinus taeda. The sequence continues at coordinate 192,843 of APFE031537111.1, read as the reverse complement.
TGTGCCCCAAACCACATTGGGACCCCACATGATCACTTGCATGGAGAATTAGGGGCCATCCCCTAAATGGTGATCTATGAACTCGTCTCTCTCATCTTGGCACTTAGAGGACTCAACATGGCCCTCCAACGACCCTACACCAGCATGACATCATCAACTCGGCTAGCATATGGATGGCTAATTCATAATTTGAGAAAGCTACTTGGTCGGCTTGTGACCAAGGCTTGCTTCTTGCTCATTATTTTAATATTTTAGGGGCTAATTACGCTAATTTGACTTAGTGAGACTCATATAAATAGATCGTAAGTTCATTTGTGGGAGATCATCATCACACTTGGGATTTTTGGCCTCTTTGGCTAATTCACACCTTTTCTTAGGAGAGTTTTTAGAGTATCTTGAATGCACTTTGATATTTAGAGTTGAGCTTTGATCCTGTCTTGGAGCTACTTCTTGAATATGGATGTATATATTGCATGACTATCTTGTAAGTTCTCTTGTTGATGAAATCTTTCTTTGAAAATGTCTAATGTATGCAATTGTTGCAACTAAAGTAAATGCTCTTGTGCCCTAATTTTGATTAAGAAATTTTTTAAAGCTATTTGGTTGGCTTTGGCATATGTTACTCATGATATAGCATGTAATGAATGTTCCTAGTGATGAAATGTTATTTTTCTTCATGAAACTCAATATTCTAATAGTAGGTAATTATTGAAGTTTGGTAGCTAGGGCATCAACTTTTAACCTCCTTGAAGACAAATTTGGCGAATCTAAAGCATCTAAGACTCTATTAGCCCGAGGAAGAAGGCACTAGCCCAAGTCATTTGGTGATCACATCCTCTTTCTTCCATAATTTCTCCTCTTAAACTTTTGGTCCCCTCTTCTTGGACGGCTAGGCCAGAGCATAGAGCGAAATTCATTAGAGAGGGAGTTGGTAGATCCCGAGAGCATAGACCACAAGATTAGAGTCTTGTCTACAAGACCTCAAAGTTTGGTGGTCATCTCTTGTGTTTTCATCCATAAAAAACTTTGCCCTAGGTATGCCGTAGAAGGGAAACCATAGCTTACATTCCTTTCATTTGGGGACTTCTTTAAGAGTTGTATGAGCTTAGTATTCATTGGAATAAATCTTAAGAAGCCCTTTCTCCTCCTTGTCATGACCTTAGAAGCACTTCTTCACACGATTATTCATAAAACCCTAGGCCTTGTGCAAGATTTCTGTAAGTCTCTATAAGAGAGAGAAAGCCCTTTTGAAGTGTTGAAAGATCATAGAGAGCTTCCTTTAAGAGACTTTTCTTGATCACCTAACACCATAATCCCTAGAATATTAAATAAAGGTTATCATATATATATTGGGACTCCTCCCAACGATGAAAGTCCATAAAGAGCAGGGGACTTTGACTATCGTGACAATGGGTCATTATCCCACTGATGTCACTTAGTCTAGTAGTTGTCCCATAGGTTCCCCTCCTTAAATCCTTACTAGATTGTGCGATAACAAACCCCAAGAACACAAATTGGCATCCACAAACATCCTTGAGAACCACAAACTATTGAAAAATGTGAGACTGCCAAGATGAAGAATTGTGACAAGACGAAGGCACCAAGCCCAAGGAATGCAAACAAACTCAATGAGACAACCATGTGGGGAACAAATAGGTGCAACAAGATTAAGGGGAGATAAGGGGTAAAAGTACAATAAGCATCACCTTTACAAGGCTAGACACTGAGTGTTCCCATTAATCATAAGTCCTAACAGGTCCACATCCATAATGTCTATGTACCACCCCGGGACATAAGAATGTCCATCAAGGGAGGGGAGTTACCTCCCACCAAGGGGATCTCGTCAATGCCATAAAACCAAGCACCATGAAGATGAAGCTAGAAGGACCGACCATGACCATCCACCATCAAGATCTAGGATGCACACTCACATAATATTCATCCCATAGGGCTTTTAAATAGCTTTATACTTGCACACAATGGGCTTACAGTGGTGTTGACAATAAATTTGTGCATATGTACCCCTGTTGAAAGAAGGCTAACAGGTCTATAATAATTATCATTAACAAGTTTGCAATATTAGTTCCACTCTTAATAATTGCACAATGGTCATGGGCTGCAACAAAGATCACATATATAACCGACACACTAGGTACATTTATTGAATGATCCAACATATATAATAATTCTCATTAACAAGTCTACAATATTATGTCCATGTGAAAATCCCTTGAAATGCGGCAACTAGAAATAATTCTTCTAACTGATAAATTAATTATGCAGTTTATTTTGTTTATGGCAAAATAACGAATTATTCACATTGAAATTTCTTCACCAAATAAAATATTGCAGAAGCAAAAATAGGAACTGATAAATGCTAGCACCCACACATAAAAATGACAATTATTTTTGGATAAATGTCCCTGGTAAAACCCAAAGTGGGAAAACTGGTGCAACGGCTGAGAGTTTTATAATTAAGCAACAGTGAAATTATGAGTACAATAAATATGGATGTCCAACTGCCTATCTAAACTGGGAAAAGAACTAGCAAAATCAACTGAGGGAATTTACCCTCTTCTCCAAGCAATCCCAGCTCGAATTGACAAACCCAAGCAAGTCGTCCAAACCCTCTACGCAAGCTCTGCGTCACCTCTGCACAGCCAGTCACACACTCTGCCCAGAACAATTGCTACTCAAGTCATCCTGCTTGTTGCCGACCGAGGTGTTGAAGAATGTATATTAGGATTCTTCTCTACTTGTTAACAATTTGTGAAGCAATTTTACAGTTAGCTTAGCTTGATCTTCTTTTTATTATTAGTGTATGTGTTTCATCAAACTGCTACAAAAACCATAAGGATAAGAACACAGATGTTGGCTCTTTGCCAGGGCCAAAACCTCTCTCTCTTAGAGAGGGATTCCCTTTGGTTTCTCTTATTGAAGCTTCTTATTGCTCAATGCCAAACCCTAAACCCATGACTAGGATGTCCTCCAAGCACAATTCAAGTACTTCCTCTATTCTTCACTTTAAACTAGACTTCCTCTTTCCTCCACTTTTCTCCCTAGCACTTCGTCCTCCTTCTTTGTTGCTTGTCTAGAGATAGACCTTGCTTATGTGAGATTCTTGATGAGATATGCTTATTCTTCTCTTAGAGATGTTCTATGCTTAAGGAGACACCCTTCCCTTGATCCAATGAGATTGTTCTTGAGATAGGTCTACAAACAGATGTAACTGAACAGCAGCCCTAGTTTTTCCAAGTGTAGTAGGAACCCTCGAGAATTAGGGTCCTTTTTCCTTCGCTAGAGAGATCATTGTTTTAAAAAACAGCCGAGTCAACTCCGACTTGGCTATGTCAGACCGAGCCAATGCTTGGTCGGGTCGACTCAGTGGCCGAAACGGAACCGCTGGCCGGGTTGTTACCGAGCTAGTCATTGACTCGATCAACTCAATAGCAACTCGGTAATGACTCAGCCGGCGCGGTAACAACTCAGCCTGCTCGTCTCTTTGACAAAAATATTGAAGCACATTTGTCAAAAGTTGTTCTGCCTAGTACATATCAATGGTTGCGTTGTTATTTATTGCATATTTATAGCCCTAAAGTAATCTATCACTGTGAGAAAGCTTTGAAATTTACAAGGCCGAAGTATGGTTATCCAAGTGGCATGAATTAGAAAACTAAAACAATGCATTGAGCCATACAATGTTTTTAAAAAGGCAAATGTTCTGGCAATGGACTAGTAAATCAATATTTACCTCTTATTGTTCTGGAGCTTGATCAGAATTAAATCAAGAGTTTTGAGACTTCATTAGGGACGGAGAATTGGTATTATTGTTGTTGTAGTCTAGTGATTGTCCTTAGGCCGAGGCAAAAGAGAATCCTGGCATTGGTGGCTAAGTATGAACTTTGTATTGGACAGTGCCAATGTTACTTGGGAGCAGAGCGGAAGAGGGGAGCGGGAGCGGAAGCGGGAGCGGGAGCGACCATTTTCAGAAGCTCCCGGTTTGGGAGCGAATCCGGGAGCGATT
>APFE031537111.1:168350-182911 GCA_000404065.3 Pinus taeda | reverse complement strand
TCATTTATGGCAGAAACCATTTCATGCCAATAAGGTGAGTGAAGAACATTGAATGGTATCCCACATGCATAGAGAAACCTGTAAACCTTTGAATCCACATCATTCCTACACCCCTCATCAAGGAACTCTGATATGGTTCTATGCCTTAATGATGATGACCCTGCATATCCACTGCCTTGGGAGGATGCTGAAGGAGTTCTTTGTGCTTGTGATTGTGAGCTTGGTTCAAAGAAACCCCTTGATTTTTTTGATTTGTTTTGGGCTTCCTCCTCTTCCCTTATGTATTTGGCTTTATCCGTTGCTGACACCGCTGGACAAGTTTTGATTCCTATTTGTTTGTTTCCATCCCATGGCCTTTTCCTGTAGAGGTGTTTTCTGGCATGGGTGTATGAACCTGTATAATCATTGTTGCAATGGGGCAATGAAATTTAGTGGTTCCACCCCCTCTCCCTGTTTCAGCCCTGTTAACATATTTCCACAATGGGGTTTGGTCTTGTTTAGTTTTTTGAGGGTCCTGTTCACCCTCCTCCAGCTCCTCACCGGGGTTTTCACCAATTTGACTTTCTCCAGCTTCTTCATCCCCCTCTTCAATTTGCCCCCTCCGTTTCCTACTCTCCAACACCATAATAACCATAAAAGGGACCAGGAAGAGGAAAATGCCCATAAATATAGTAAGGTCCATGGTGTTTGATGTTTGTAGGGTTTTGATTCAACAATCTGCAAATTAATTTAATTTATTGGGATTAATTAACTTATTTACTAATTTAATTCAAATTCATAATTTTAAAACTCAATAAACTAAAAAAAAATGACTAAATTACTACCTTACTAAATTAAACTAGCTAGATTAGTTAAATTACTAAGTTACTTACTTCTGCAGGCTGGCTCCTCGCTCCGCGCTCTTCAGCACTTGCTCCTTGCTCCTTTGCTCTTGCTCTTGCTCCTCAGCCAAGCTCAATGTTTGATAATGAAATTTTTTTATGCCCTTTGGGCTTTTAAAACAATTTTTTTTTAAATTTAATTTTTTTTGGGTCCACGGAATTTTTTTCCGCCGACCCGCTCCCGGCGCGGTTCAAATCGCTCTCGGAGCGATTTTTTAATGCCCGGGAGCGATCGCTCCCCGATCGCTCCCGGGCTTAAAAAAGCGCTCCGAGAGCGACGGAGCGACCGCTCCCTAAGTCGCTCCCGAAAACGGCAGGGAGCGAAATTTTTTTGGGGTTTTTTGGTAGGGAGCGCGCTCCGGAGCCGCTCCCGCCCAGAGCGCGCTTCGGGAGCGAGTTCGATGGGGGGTGGGGCGCTCCCCCGCAACTATGGACAGTGCGTTGGGTGCCATTTTGATATAATGGATATATTCATGAGCCTACTTTGATAATATGTCGTCTTCTCTCTATATTCTAAAGCTTTGTGTTTGGAACATGAATGAAAATCTTTTAAAATTATGTTTTTTATAATAAAAAAAAAATATTTAATGTATTTTTTACAACAACCGAGTCATTGAAATCAAACCAGCAGGGTCAATACCGAGTAGGAGTCAGAGTCGAAGCCGACCCTCAGTTGTTTCCAAACCGGAGTCGAAGTTTTAAAACATTGAGAGAGATAATCTTCTTTGCTTGACTTGGGAGGCCTTGTAGGCCTAGTCTCTAGCCCAAACAAGACTAGTTCATGGATTGTTTTGTCACTATTGTCATACCCGCAAACTTGACCTCTTTTATCTCACATTTGTGACTGTATTCTGACTTAGAAACAGTCCTCTTCACTTCGATCTTCTTCCTCCTTTCTTTGCTTGTCTTGGAGACCCTTAGACTTGCCTTTTCCTTCACTTTCCTTGGCTTCTACCTTCACTGATTTCAGAGCTTGCATGTTGGACGTTGAGAGGGAGTGGACTGCCTCTATATATAGAGGATTGTCCCTCCTTTAGGCCAACATTAGGCCGACATGATGTCTTTAGGCCAACTTGATTGTTTCTTCATTATTTTCATCGTTTAGCTTCTTTTGGAGGACGTTGTTGCATGGAGATGACTTGCATTTGGCTTGGAGGTATTCCTTTGACCTTATACAATTTTTATACATAGTGTAACATGCCCTCTAAGGGTCTGACATAAACACATTGACCTTTTGACTTCCTAGAAGCACTTAAACATGTGCTTGACCTACTTCAATGAGCAAGAAACTCATTGACAAATAATATAAAAATAATTTCTCTTTTCTTGAATAAATACAAATATCAAAATTACATTTATGAAGACCGAGCCTAGTTACACTTTCTTCAACATGAGGAAGTGTCTCTCCTGCCTACTGGAAAATCCTCCCGACCTCTGGAACCTTAAACGACGTCCACTCCAGCTAAATCACAGTGCCTTTTTGAGGCTTTGTGCAAGCCCTGTGCTACCTACGGGAGAAAATAATTCAGCCTCCTCTTTATGCCTCTCTATAACTGGAATACTTCCTCCATATCATTGTCTCTGCCCCTCTCTATCCCTGCGTCCCCTCTCTAGCTAGAACTCTATTGCCGGTTATTTCGAACTACTCGAGGAAATCGCATTGTTGGCTCTATTTTGTATATGTCTCCATCTACTCATCGACCTCTTCTTATAATCTCCAGTTGGGACTCCAATGGCCAAGATTAATACTTAATCGATGGTTGAGATCATCTCCAAGTCGATCTATGTGAGTTTCTAGAGAACTCTCACTTTTCTCAATTAATTACTATTACTTAACCAATTTTTCTAAGTTAGACTTACGAAAAATATAAATGACGGTCAATTAATTTAATTGAGCTACCTCTAGGTGGAATTTCCAAAAATGATTCCTAGGTTTTGGAGAACTCATGTATTTTAGCCTCTTTACAAAATCTTGAGACTGGAACACCATCTTATGCTACAAAAATTAACACTCCCTTTTAGCGAGGAAGGTGTTCTCTAACTCTATATTTGTAACATCGTCCATAGACATTGCTTATGTCTGACAACTGTAGCTACATGCTATTGTCCATCGACCATTATGCTAACTCTGATTCATCTGCCACTAATTGTAGTTGAACCATGCTTCATCTGTGCTGCTACTAGGACTACACTATACACCCTGTACTACTGCCAACTTTGCATCTGCACTGCAACCCTACTAACATCCCTCTCATTGTTGTTGTTGCTACTGCAACTGAGAAATATGCAAAATACTTTGTCCCTACTATTGAAATGGGTTCTCAACTATACCCATATGTTCTCTGAAATAGATGAACTTAGCTCTTCCTATAGCCTTCTTGAGTATATTTGGACCCTGCTCTTATGAGGGAACATACTGTCATTAGAAAAAATTTTAGCTTAAAAGTGCCAATGAAATTTTCACGTATATAATATGTTAACCAATCAAAATTCTTTAAATTTAAAAAGAGGTACATGTAAATATTTTGGAGGAAACCAAAAAAAAAAACTACTTTTTAATTGAATTTTTGGCTTATCTCTTTATAGGTTTACTGAAATTTCAAGTGTAGACACTTGTTGGATGCGGAATTAAATTCTTCATCCAATGAGTACCCATTATGCATATTTTTTAGAAGGCCCACATTGATAAAAACAGAAGATACATTAAAAAAACATATTCAACGCATTTTTTTGATGTATCTTCAATTTTTATCAATGTGGGTTGTCTCAAAAGTATGCATAATAGATACTCATTGGATACAAAATTTAAATCTGCATCCAACAACTGTCTACACTTGAAATTTGAGTAAACTTATAAGGAGATAAGCCAAAAATACAATAAAAAAGAGTAGTTTTATTTTTTTCCCTCTAAAATTCACAACTCTTATTTTATTATTTTCCTATTATTTTATAATTTTTCCTTAGGAGGCCACGTTTAGGCTAAAATTTCCTCTAATGAATTCGACTACTCCACGCTGCACACAATCTCTCGTTAAATGACATTGAATATCTATGTGTTTCGACCTGTCATGAAACACTAGATTTTTAGAGAACTTGTGCAACTCTTATTATCACAATAGACATTGGTCGCCTCCATCCTCTGTCGAAACAAGCTCACCAGCAACTTCTAAAGCCATATAGCTTTGCACGTAATTGTGCTAGTTGCCATATACTCTGCCTCTACAGAGCTCAATGCTACTGACTTCTACTTCCTGCTACACCAAGAAATCATCCCTGATCCAACGTTGAAGTTGTACCCAGAGGTACTTTTCCTGTCCATTTGAACTACATGCCTAATCTGCATCTGTGAATCCACATAATCTGACGTCGTCCCCTCGGATATATTTCAACCTATACTCTATTGTGCCGCGCAAATACCTCAAAATGTGCCTCGTTGTTGTCCAATGCACTCTCTTTGGCTCCACCATAAACTGACTGAAGAGTGTTGACTGCGAAGCAGATATCTAGCCTAGAGTTGACCAGATACATGAGGGAACCGATGAGCTATCTATACAAGGTGGGTTCAACATCTTTGTCATCTGATGAGTCTATCTTCTTCTAGTTGGTGATCATGGGTGTAGACATGGAATCCTGCATTCTGAATCTCTTCAGAATATTTGTAGCAAATCTCCCATGACCAAGGAGATCTCCCCTTCCTTCTGCCACAGTTACAATCCTAGGAAATAGTCCATCAACCCCAAGTCCTTCATGTCAAACTCTGGTACTAGGAAATAGTCCATCAACCCCAAGTCCTTCATGTCTATAAGCCCTGATGACCCTGTCAAGAAGAGGTTATCCACATACAAAACTAGCATGAGTGGCTCATCCTCTACCATCAAGTAGTAAAGGTTGGGATCTACGTCACTCTTGACGAATCCCATCTATTGCAAGTAGTTTTCAATCTGACCATACCATGCCCTAGGAGCCTGTTTGAGCCCGTATAAAGCCTTCTCCAACCTGCACACGTGTGTGCCTCTCGTGTGTCTCGAAGCCCTCATGTTCTATGTACATCCCCTCCTCTATCACCTTGTTCAAGAATGTTGTCTTGATGTTCATTTGGTGAATCTTCCACCCCATCTGTCTTGCTAGGGATACAACTGACCGAATAGAAGTGTATCTGACAACTAGGGCAAAGGTCTCCAAGTAATCTATCCCTTCTTTTTGTGCATACCCCTTTGCCACAAATCTATCCATGTACTTCTTCAAGCTACCATTTGCAATGTACTCGATCTTGTAGATCCAACAAGAACCTACAACTGACATGTCCTCAAGTATTGGCACCACCTCCCAAACACCGTTCATCACGATAGAACTGTACTCCTCTACCATGGCATCTATCCACACCTAATGTTGTGTGACTACCTGATAGTTGGAAGGTTCTACAACCTGTCCCACCAATGCTTGATAACTATCAGGTTATCCTACTAGTTGTCCCTGTTGTTGGACAAATAGAGCTTTTGTTGGCTCACTCTGCCACTTGTTGGCATCTCATGAGACTTCTTGAAGGCTCTATCCTCCAGGAACTTTACATCATGTCTCACTATGATCTTCCTACTGCTAGGAACATAGATCCTATATGCCTTTGAGGTTTCACTATACCCAACGAAGAACCCCTTCTCTGCAGTCTGATCCAATTTGGCGCGCTTCACATCTGGCACATGGCAGTAAGCTATGCTGCCAAAGATCCTGAAGTGACTTACCTCGAGTTTCTTTCTTGAGAAGACTTCTTCCAGCGTCATCTTCCCCAATGCCTTGTGAGGAATCTTGCTCTGAATATACATTGTTGTGTTACATGCCTCTACCCATAGAAACCTAGGCAAATATTGGTCATATAGCATCGCCTTTGCGGCCCCAACTATGGATTTGTTCTTACGCTCTGCTACCCCATTTTGTTGTTGATTGTATGGAGTTTTCCACTCTCTTATGATGCCTTCCTTCGCACAAAAATATGTGAAGTCTTTATCAGTATACTCTCGAGTCTTCCCCATTATCTGAGCGAAGCACCTTGATCGTCTTCCCTATCACATTTGTCAAACCAAGCAGTAACTCCTCAAAACCAATTCGTTGATTTCATTTAGGTTGGTGTTTATTATATACATGAGGGAGAGACTGTTCATTTCATCTCCCGGTGACTATTCATATTCTCTGTTATTTATTTACATCAATTTCAGTTATTCACCCAATCCTGATGATTAGATGTCAACATTCCCCCCCTTAATCTGAAGGGATGTTCGTGGGTCAAGCATCGCTCTGAATCTTTCAAGCTTTTCTCTTCCAAGCGCTTTGGTGAAGATGTCTGCAATTTTCTCGTTCGTGGAACAATGGCGGAGATGGATTGTTTTGGCCTCAACATGATGTCGAATCAGATGATATTTAGTATTGATGTGCTTCGTTCGATCATGGAACTTTGGGTTCTTGGCCAACTTTATTGCAGAGGTATTGTCAATCATGAGTGGAGTTGATTGTCCTTGTTTTACCTGCAAATCTTCAAGAATTTTCCTGAGCCACACAATTTCTTTTATTGCCTCAGCTGCTGCCATGTATTTCTTTTGTTTGATGTTTGATCCCATGTTGGCGGAGATAGTTTTCAAATTCATTTGATGTGTATTCTTTTCCATTATCAGTGCGAATAGACCCAATATGAGATTGTGCATCATTTTCAATCCATTTATGAAAGTTCTTGAATGTTTGAAAAGCATCAAATTTGTTCTTCAATAAATAAATCCAACACATTTTGGTGTAGTCATCAATAAATATCATCATCTATTTATTTCCATTTGTAGAAGGAACAGGTATTGGACCACATAAATCTGAATGAATGAGTTCAAGTTTTCTACGTGCTCTTGAATGTGAATCATGAAAATATTGTTTGCTAAGCTTTCCTAGAATGCTAGCATCACATTGCTTAAATTTCCTAGGAATTGTATGCAAACCAGCAACACCATTTTTCTTCAACAAGCGGAGGTTGTCATAGTTCAAATGTTCAAATCTAGCATGCCATAATAAACTTGATGGAAGTGTACCTTCTTCATAATGAGAATTGTAAGAGAAATGTTGTGCACGAGCAGAGGTACCTTGCAGTTTGATAAGCCTTTCTTCTTCTATTTCCCTATAATATTCCTAATTAGCCATGGCTAATTGGAATATTCGATTTTGCTCAATTTTGCTTTCTATAGTTATTTATAAATAAAAAGGTGAGGAAAAGGGGACATAACTCACTTTAGAATAAAAAGTCACTTCCTAATAGCACAACGCTATGACTTAAAGGGAGCCAAAGGACCACGCAGAGATGGGGCCCACGCAGACACTGGGAGGGACTGTGCAGATGGGAAAGGAACACGTGGCAAGAGGGGATTACGTTGGAGGAGGTGAGCCTTGGGATTAGGAGAGGCCAATGCTATAAAGGAGAGAGGAACCCCCTCATTTTTTCATTCGGTTATGTGCATTTGAGCTAGTCACTTTGACTTAGAAGCACGCTGGCTGTTTAGCTAGTCTGCAACACTGTTTAGTGCATTGAATGTCTCTGTTCGGAGATCTCACCCTTAGTCCCGAGGGAGTTCGAGTGCCTACTCGAGCAAGGTATTTCCATCAACATTTTGGTAGTAGTTTCATCAGCATTTTTGACAAGAGGATTGAGCATCTTGGAGGACTGCGCACTGAGAGGGATGATGCAGTTCTTTCTGGCAGGAGTTCTGGCTTGAGGGTTTGCAGTAGGATTTGTGCTGGGAGATTGAGCAAGGGATCAACCCTTGCATATTGGAGGGTTTTGGCAGAGGTTTCAGGCAGATTTCTGGAGGGTTTCATTCAGTGGTAGCGCAGAGCCTTGGGAGACTGCGCAGAACCCCAAGGGGGTGATTTTTGGGGGTCGGCCATTCCAGGAAAGCTTTCTGGCTTTTTCTGGGTTTCTTGAGTAGAGTCCGATTCCAGAGTTTCAGCATTTTTTGAGGAGGGGAACAACCCCAAATCCTCATTTGATTTCCAGGAGCAGCAGCAGCACGACAGTTTTCCAACAACTGGGACGCAGATCAGTGTGAGGCCATTCCTTTGCTATTCTGAGTGTATTTCTTCACTTGCCTTGTGCAAGTCGAGGTGCCATCTTTCTGATCACTTCCTGTACTCATTTTATTGCTCAATATAATAAAATGGCTTAGCATTTCTTGTTGCATTTCTTGAGTATTTGTTTACGTTTCATGTATACATTGTTGTTTGCTGCATTATCGTTATTTCATCTCTATGAGTTTTCCAGCTATTATACCACTTGTATGTTTTTCTGGTTGGTGTTTGCTGGTATTTGAGAAATATTCCTAGGAAGGGATACTACAGTGGTATCGGAGCATAGATCTGGCTCAGCCTGTGGAGCTAGCAATCTATGACACCAGGAGAAAAACCCTACATCTGTTACAGAGGTAGGAGATACAGAGACACTGGACACAAAACTCCCTACGGGGAGGGAGACTATGTTCGTATGGTGGACACAGAACAGGAGGAGCCTGTGGTGGACGCAAAACAGAAAAAGCCTGGGGTGGACGCAGAGCAGATGGCAGACGAGGACAGGGAAAGATTTGCGGATATGCTCCTCAAATCAGTGCAGGATCTGTCGAGGCAGATTGAGGTGATGGGGCAGAGATTCACAGCAATAGAGGCTAGACAGCGTGAAAGCCCACAGATTTTCTAGGTTGGTGAGGGATCGGGTACATCCCACCATTTTCTAGAGCAGCATGATACTGCTCAGCAGGTGGCCTCACATGCCCCTACACGCTCTACCATGCCCACTTTCTTAGGAGCAGACACGGGGGCCGAAGCCCAGCAGGAGGCAGAGCCCGGCCATATGGGCGATTATTTTGCAGAGTACTAAGCCTATGGGTAGGAGTTCAAGGAGGCTTTCTCATTCAGAGACTTTGTTCAGCTCCAACAGGATAGTAGACCCCGTGACCATCACAGAGGATACCGGCATTATCATGATGGTGACACCCACCGTGCAGTTAGTAGATTCCACTTGCCTACATTTGATGGTTCATCAAATAGTTTGGCAAAGTCTTAGGTGGAAAAGCTGGACATTTACTTCCAGCTTAACCAGATGTCAGAGATAGAGGCCATCAAGGTGGCGACATTACATTTGGATGGTGAGGCTTAGGATTGGTGGTTCCATGGGATGGTTACACTCGGACACTCCATAGTGACGACATATGCCGAGTTCACCTGGAGATTGATAGCGAGGTTCAACCGGAGGGATCCAAAGCAGCACTTTGTTGAGCTGACGAGGCTCAAACAGACCAGGAGCCCAGAGACCTACATTGCAGATTTCTTAAGGGTTTTAGTGATGGTTCCGGATCTATCCATGACATGGAGGATCTACATGTACGTTGAGGGGTTAGCAGAGCCACTTCAGGGTTTAGTTCGATCCACTAGACCAGCCACACTCCAGGATGCTATCAGCAGGACCCAGGATTTACAGGATGTCTTACCCAGGACCCGGACACCTTACCCCCAGAGATAGACTTTCCAGTCTAAGGGGAAGGATGTGAGGATTCCGCTTGCAAAGGGGAATCCAGGACGAGCGCAGATTGACGATGATGCTAGGAGGGAGTTGAAGAAGAAGCGGTTGTGCTTTACTTGTCAAGAGCCGTGGGCACCAGGACATAGATGTGCTGCTGGCAAAGACCATTTTATTGAGATCTTCTCCGAGAGCAGTGGGGAATAGGATGAGGAGGATGATGTGGAGGCAGGAGATAGTCATGCCGTGTAGGGTCCCTTGCCGCCTCCACCAACAGCAGCAGGTGGTGCAACTTTTGCACCAACCGGAGGAACCCTTGCAGCATTGCGAGGAGTTCCCAAGTATTTGACATTGCGTGTACGAGGGACAGTACGTGGCTAGCGAGTATCATTTTTGGTTGATAGTGGGGCAACCCACAACTTCATCGATGCACAAATGGTTGAGCGGAGAGGTATATAGACCGAGAGCTTCGATGGGTTTTCAGTTTTGGTCCAAGGAGATCAGACCATGATGTGTGATTGTTATGTTCCAGAGCTATCAGTGACGATGGGCACCTATACACTGACTGACCACTTTTTCGTGGTCGATATTCCGGACACCAACATGATACTGGGTGTTCAATGGCTTATCACTCTAGGGAAGGTCACGACAGATTGGAAGACCCTAGAGATGGAGTGGGATGATGAGAAGACAAGGAGGCATGAGAAGATACAGGGACAACACACATATCCGCCTCAGACTGTTTCGGCTCATCGGATGGAGACAGTCTTCTGGAAGGGAGACGTAGAGTGGGCAGTGGAGCTACATGCATCAGAGGCAGGGACTACAGGGCAGATGGTACATCCAGAGATACAGTCCATCCTTGACTGGTATGCCATAGTGTTTGGGGAGATTCCGCCGGGACAGCCACCGAACTGGGGGTTTGAGCACACCAGTGAGCTCGAGCAGGGCATACAGCCAGTGATTACTACCCCCTATAGGCATCCCGATTCCCAAGGCCTATCGGGATGAGATTGAGCGGGCCATTCAGGAGTTGCTAGCTCTTGGGCACATTCGGCCAAGCACGAGTCCTTTTGCTTCTTCTGTGGTGTTGGTGAAGAAGAAGGACGGCACATTGAGGATGTGCATTGACTATAGGGCCCTGAACAAGAAGACACTGAAGAATAGGTACCACATACCCAGGATTGATGAGTTGATGGATGAGTTGAGAGGAGCACGGTTCTTCTCAAAGATTGATTTGAGATCTGGGTACCATCAAATTCGCGTGAGGGAGCGGGACATTCCCAAGACTGCCTTCAGGTGTCACTATGGGCACTTTTGAGTTCTTGGTGATTCCCTTTGGGCTAACCAATGCCCCTGCTACATTTCAGTCCTGCATGAATCACATCTTCCGCAGTCATTTGAGGAAATTTGTGTTGGTGTTCTTTGACGACACCTCATTTACAGCAGGACTTGGGAAGAGCATCTCCAGCACATTGAGACAGTGTTGCGCATCTTGCAGGAGCAGCGGTTCTATGCCAAGCTCTCCAAGTGCGAGTTTGGGTTGACGGAGATGTTGTACTTGGGACACATCATAGGGGTGGACGGAGTGAGGGTCCATGAGGAGAAGATCAGGGCCATCAGAGATTGGCCAGAGCCGCGGAACGTGAACGTGACGGAACTTCGAGGGTTCATTGGCATTTGTACTTACTACCGGAAGTTCTTTAAGATTTTCTCATAGCTTGCTACACCCTTGACAGATCTGATGAGCAAGGGGTCCTCCAGTTGGTCGGATATAGCGCAGCGAGCCTTTGACAGGCTCAAGGAGGTTATGAGCAGTTGCCCAGTGCTTGCATTGCCAGATTTCATACAACCATTTGTTTTGGAGTGTGATGCATCGGGAGAGGGGATCGGTGCAGTATTGATGCAAGGAGGACACCCTATAGCCTATGAGAGCTAAAAGCTCCTTCCGCATGAGAGATTGTATCCTATATACGACAAGGAGATGTTAGCCATCATGCATGCATTGGCCAAGTTCCGACAGTATTTAGTGGGTAACAGGTTCAAGGTGAGGACTGATCACAACAACCTCGGGTGCTTTTTGGATCATAAGCAGCTACAGGAGAGGCAGTAGAAGTGGATCAACAAGATCCAAGCATATGACTTTGACATTGAGTATGTCAAGGGTAAGAACAACATGGTAGCAAATGCCCTTTCACGTAGACCAGCCAAGTTGTTTCTTATGAGCTTGGACGCAAGCTGGAGGGCTCAACTCTTAGTAGAGTACTCCAAGGACAGATTTGCATGTGAGGTTATGGATGGAAAGGTGGCAGATGACAGGTACAGGGTGATCGATGAGATCATCTACTACAGGTACAGGATCTTCTTGACTGAGGGATCTCAGCTCAAGAAGAAGATACTTCGGGCTTCACATGATTCACCATTGGCTGGCCATCAGGGGTTTACCAAAACCTACAAGGCCATTAGAGAGATGTTCTCATGGAAGGGCCTCAAGGAGGACGTACTCCAGCATATCCAGGAGTGCGATGTTTGCTAGAGGAACAAGGGGAAGATGAGCCATCCCATAGGTTTATTGCAACTTCTTCCCATTCCGGAGGGGAAATGGGAGTGTATTTCGATGGACTTCATCATAGGGTTGCCCATGGTACAAGGCAAGGATTGTATCTTTGTCGTCGTTGATCGACTGACAAAGTACACACATTTCTTTGCCATATCTAACCACTACACAGCAGCACAGGTAGCCAAGCTGTTCTTCAGAGAGGTCTTCAAGCTACATGGTCTTCCTAAGACCATCATCAGTGACAGGGATAGCCTTTTCATGGGCGGATTTTGGTAGGAGCTATTTCGGTAGGTGGGGATGGAGTTGACACCATGTACCAGTGATCACCCACAAACAGACGGGCAGACAGAGATAGTTAACAAGTGGCTAGAGAGCGACTTGCGTAACTATGTCAGTGGGCAGCAGCGAGCATGGATGAGATGGCTGCATTTGGGGGAGTACTGCTACAACACTATACATCACATGTCCATTGCTATGTCACCATTCTATGATGTGTATGGATGTCATCCTTTGTCTTTTGCTGATGTGATGTTTGGTGATAGCAAGGCTCCAAGCGCCAAGATTTGGATCCAAGAGAGTCAGGGTATTCTCCGAGCTCTCAAGGACAATATGGCTATAGTGCAGAACCAGCAAAAGCTATATGTTAACAAAGGTCGGGTGGAGAGACAATTTGAGGTAGGGGACTTGGTCTACCTACGATTACAGCCATACTGACAGTCCTCACTGAAGCAGAAGGGGGCTGAGAAGCTCAAGCCCCGCTTTTATGGGCCATACAGGGTGATACTCAGGATTGGACAGGTTGCATATGAGTTGGAGCTGCCCCAAGGTAGCAAGATTCATAACATTTTTCATGTATCATGCCTGAAGAAGGCATTGGGGCAGCAGGTGATAGTGATAGATAAGCTACCACCCATAGATGATAAGGAGCATTTGGTGTTGCAGCCAGAGGCTATTATTGATACTAGGGAGAGGCAGCTGTGGAGCAAAATAGTTCGGGAATTCTTGGCGAGGTGGAAGAATTTACCGGATGAGGATGCCACTTGGGAGAGCGAGAAAATTTTGCATCATCCATCACTTCAGTTGCTTGAGGACAAGCAACATTTTTCTGGGGGGGACTGTAATATTCCTAATTAGCCATGGCTAATTGGAATATTCGATTTTGCTCAATTTTGCCTTCTATAGTTATTTATAAATAAAAAGGTGAGGAAAAGGGGACATAACTCACTTTAGAATAAAAAGTCACTTTCTAGTAGCACAACGTTGTGACTTAAAGGGGAGCCAAGGGGGGGCCAAAGGACCACGCAGAGATGGGGCCCATGCAGACACTGGGAGGGACTGCGCAGATGGGAAAGGAACACGTGGCAAGAGGGGATTACATTGGAGGAGGTGAGCCTTGAGGTTAGGAGAGGCCAATGCTATAAAGGAGAATGGAGCCCCCTCATTTTGTCATTCGATTATGTGCATTTGAGCTAGTCACTTCGACTTAAAAGCACGCTGGCTATTTAGCTAGTCTGCAACACTGTTTAGTGCATTGAGTGTCTTCGTTCGGAGATCTCACCCTTAGCCTCGAGGGACTTCGAGTGCCTACTTGGGCAAGGTATTTCCATAAGCATTTTGGTAGTAGTTTCATTAGCATTTCTGAAAGGAGGATTGAGCATCTTGGAGGACTGCGCAGCACTAAGAGGGATGATGTAGTTCTTTCTGGCAGGGGTTCTGGCTTGAAGGTTTGCAGTAGGATTTGTGCTGGGAGATTGAGCAAGGGATCCGCCCTTGCATATTGGAGGGTTTTGGTAGAGTTTTTACACAAATTTCTGGAGGGTTTCATTTAGTGGCAGCGCAGAGCCTTGAGAGATTGCGTAGAACCCCAAGGGGGTGATTTTCGGGGGTCGACCATTCAAGGAAATCTTTCTGGGTTTTTCTGGGTTTCTTGAGTAGAGTCTGATTCCATAGTTTCAGCCTTTTTGAGGAGGGGAACAGCCCCAAATCCTCATTCGATTTCCAGCAGCAGCAACAGCACGACAATTTTCTAGCAGTTGGGACGTAGATCAGTGTGAGTCCATTCCTTTGCTATTTTGAGTGAATTTCTTCACTTGCCTTGTGAAATTCGAGGTGCCATCTTTCTGATCACCTCCTGTACTCATTTTATTGCTCAGTATAATAAAATGGCTTAGCATTTCTTGCTGCATTTCTTGAGTATTTGTTTACGTTTCATGTATATATTGTTGTTTGTTGCACTATCGTTATTTCATCTCTGTGAGTTTTCCGGCTATTATACCACTTGTACGTTTTTCTGGTTGGGGTTTGCTGGTATTTTCGAAATATTCTTGGGAAGGGATAATACATCCCCTCATGACAAGTGAGTGGTCAGATGCTTTTCTCACCTCAAGCTTGCCATCAAACATATGAATGGAGTGACCTTGCTGGCGGATGTGAACCAAGGACAACAAGTTTCTCTTCAGTTGTGGGAGATATAGAACATGATGCAGAAGAAAGTCTGGAAGACCAGGCAATTTAAGCCTGATTGTGCCAAGCCCTGATGGCTTGATTTTTGATTGGTTTGCAAAGTATACTGCTCCATCAACATTGT
>APFE031537111.1:120355-159680 GCA_000404065.3 Pinus taeda | reverse complement strand
ATATATATATATATATATATATATATACCGAAATATAGTTTTTTATCCATATTAAATTGCAGGTTGCAGCTTATCTAATCAAATTAAAATATAATTACTTCTCAAAGTTCATACTTCACTTTAAAAAAATAAATAGAATCAAAATTTACAACTTACAAGCACATAAGAAACTAAGTAGTAAGTACTTACTACTAATTATAAATTTAGAACTTAGATATTAAAACCATAAAATGCAGATTTTCCATTAAGTCATCAAAATCAAAATGTATCACTGTTCAGTGTTTACAATGTACATAGATAGATCATAGTAGATACTGACTCTTGAGAGAATGACAATGGAAAATACAAAAGAGTAGATACTAGATACGAAATAAGTAGGAATATCATAGCTGAGTAGCTCGGTACTGGTCCATGAGTCATGACTCATCACTCTATCAATAGTCCATGTCCTCTATGTCATAGTCACCATCACTGCCACCGCTGGAAGCCATCCACTTTCTGCCCGGAACTATTGGTTCTAATAGTATTACTATCATTAAGCCATCTTTAAACATTACTTAAGGAGCTAATGATATTGGTATGGACATTCTGGCAGTAAATATAATCTCAGCCTTCATGCGCCATAGTATCTATAGTGACAACTGCTAACTCTCCAGCAAAGGGCACAAATTCTTAGCAATACAAGTTCCAGCTTTCGCATTGCTGGGTGCACATAACCATGGATTCAGATCTCAGGTTTTAAATGCACAGGTCCTATAGTTGTGGGGCACATGTTGATGT
Source organism: Pinus taeda (assembly GCA_000404065.3). NCBI lineage: Eukaryota > Viridiplantae > Streptophyta > Pinopsida > Pinales > Pinaceae > Pinus > Pinus taeda. The sequence continues at coordinate 158,900 of APFE031537111.1, read as the reverse complement.
TTGATTCTCATGGATTTCAAAAGGCAGTGATTTATAGTACAGTTCCACGGTTATAATACAGGTCATATTCCAACTTAGTGTATAAGGAGGTAATACACGCACTTTTCGGCACATAGAATAACACAGTGCCTTATGAACATTTTGTTCAGGGATTCTAGTTACACATACTTCGTTGTATAGACCATACACAGCATTTCATAAACCCTCCAAGTGCTCCAAGGACATGCAACATGCTATACACAGTATATTGAAATCTTCCACAACATCAATCAAGACCGCCTTTCAAACTTTCACAAGCTATGTATCCAGTCTTACTAGCAGTGGCAGTAATTTGCTTTATAATTAACATAAGGGAGTCATATATTTCAAAGAGGTTAGGCACTGGGTCAGGGACAGTCTTCCACCCTTTACACACTTGAGAAAAACTGCTACAGTTTAGGCTACTTGGGCCAGGCCAGATCTAATAAGTGCATGTGGTTGTGCTTGTACCATGTAGTTTGATGAAACGGTTTCTCTATGGCATCTACAGTGAGAAAAGGGAGGTTAAGAAAAAGGATAAAGAGTGAAAACTTACAAAGTTACAAGGATAAGTAATCTCGGATTCATGATAGAACTTAGAAGCAGTAACCATTACAGTCTCGACTTAGATGAAAGCCTAAAGGTAAGATCACTATTTCAGTGGATCTACTTCATACGCAGTTAATGTATATATGATATAAAGAATTCTGGAACCCTTACTGTCCTCAATAATAGAGATCACGATTACCCTAAAGATGTTATCTCAGTCATGTTGAAAAGAATTTCGGTAACCACTGGAGTATAGGCATAACGAGGAACAATGTCAATTGTCAAGGGATTCAAGCAATACTGAGATTATATTTCATTGTTTCAATGATACTGACACAGAGATACGATTATATTCCGTGTCTGCAAACCGCAAGAAAGAAAGACTGTACAGTGTAAATTGTAATGCTCAAAACTTAAAAGTCTTTTTATCAGTAAGTGGCTTTCATGGATTGCAAACACACCCGTGACCCAATATGAATAGTTGTTGGCTATTGCCCATACCACAGTTCAAACTTCAAACTGATACCCCGAGGGCCGACAAGGTTCACTGCGCACGCTGTTCGTTTGACAAAAAAAAGAAATGCATAGATAAAAGTTAAAACACGGGTTCCGGTTGGCTTACTGGTTTACGATCTTGAACGTTGCACACTTCAAAGGAAAACACCCTGCTCACAGCTCCAGACGACAGATCCAGACGAAAATAACCCGGAATAGACCAACGCGTAGGCTTTAATTTATTTTTTTTCCCAGTACGTATTCAACACGTCAAAATACGTTAGGGCAACGTATTCGACAAACCAAATACGCGTATGCTACATTTAGGACACGAAGGAAAACGACGAATACGTATTCAAGTTTTCATGACACGGTTAAAATCGTATTCGACACGTATTAGGGTTGTTTTCGTGTCCAATACGTAAAATATGGGACACGGGACCCTGGGGGACGTGTCCTGTGACTTAGATCCTAGGTGAGTTGCATCCAGTGGTACACCCAATGCCCCTATCCATAGGCCACCTTGGAGGCAACACTAAAAGAGCCCGCTGCGCTGCACCATGTGTCACTACATACCACAAAGTAACACCGCATTCCTTGACATGTTGCTGATTCATGGTAGCATCAGATGTGTTCTAGCCATGAAAATTGGTGGAGAGGCTAAGGCACATAAGATCTCCCAGATGCAGAAATGTTTTGGGGAAATTCCACTCGGTTGGAGAGATATTAAAATAATTAATATTTTTAATGGGGTTCCTAAGTATAAACTTAGGAAAAATAAAATATTAATGAGTATTAATATAAAACTGGGTGAGAATGTTCTAAATGACATGGATCAAGCCAAATCTAATATTAGCCGTTGATTAGGGACTTAATCTCTATTGTTGAAGACTCAACAGGAAAAGTATAAGAGGAGGCTTGAGGGTCAGTGGGAGATACACCAAATTGATTAGTCAATTCAATTTTTTGGAGCGGGCTTTGCTGAGATAATTGAGCCAGTGATTTGTTGCAGTGAGGGGCAATTCGACACGAGCCCGAGAATACATAGCAAAGAGGCAAAGATATTTCCAGAGAGACAACACAGAGCCTGGGAAGGCTGATGCAGAGGCAGCTAGGACTGACACAAAGGTTGAGGAGGCCAGCGTGTGTGACGCAGGAGGTCACAGGGTTGACACAAAGAGCCAAGAGGCTAACGCAGAGCCATCAGTAGCTGCGCAAAGGCTAGCAGAGCTCACGCAGGGCCAAGAGGCAGCGCTAGGTTATTTTCATTGGGAAAACTGAGTGCTGGTGAGTTGAGAAGGTGCCGCAGTCCCTATCAGAGTGACGCAAAGCAGTGGAGAAGCTTGGAGGAGCTTTCGCTGTCCAGCTAAGGAGAAGCCGTAGTTTCTGTGGGATTGATCATCCAGTGACTGATCAACTAGAATATCCGTCTCCGAGGAGAGGTACTTCTGCCGAGGGCATTCTCTATTGGGTGAGCCATTTTTGGCACCCTAAATATATTCAGAAACTGCATAATAATAAAACCATCATATGTGCTACACTTGTTTTCCCGCATTGGGTTTTTTCGGGGACGGTTGTCCAAAAATAATGATGTCCCTTGTGTGTTTGTCTTAGTTATTTCAGTTGTTGATCTATATATTTGTTAAGGCTTCATTTGTGTTTATTTTCGGTATTTATATTTATGAATAACTTGTTAATGAAAAGAACAAGTAGGAGAAAAAAAACCAGATAATACAGTATGGATTTCTGATGTGTCAAACTTAAAAATTTCAACATGATGCTCACATATGTGTTCACCCTCCCAAGTGGCATATTCATCTAACAAGTTCCTCCAATGCACCAATAATCACTTGTCCTCAAGCAATGCCTGAGAAAGCATCTCTCTAACTGTTGCTCCCCACTGTCGCTGCAAAAAGTGCCAAGGTCCCAGATGTGCCATTGAATCGTCCCTAACCTCTGCACTGTCCTGATATGAAAGAATCCTTTAATACCAGGATCTCACTATCCCCTCTTTCCACTCACTATCCTGCCCGATGCAAATACTAGAAGTCCCCTGCTCCATCAGTGACTCGCTAAAGCCCAGTGGAAGATCTGTATGATCTCACCCTATAGGAGCCAGTGCATCCCTAAAGGTTATTGAGGTATGAACAATTGTGATGCCCCAGTTCCCTGCTAGTCCCAGAGTGGTGCGACCATGCTGATGTTGCGCTACTCTTACTATGACATACTCCCCATCGTGCGCGAACTATATCCTCCCCTCCTGAGGCATATTGGCGAAAAATCTGTGAGACCCAATCTCATCCTGCCCAGGCATCTCCATGATGCCAATACCTACCTCTCCACTGCCAATCTCAATCCAGAGCCATAATAGGACATGTCTGCCTCGCCATGCAATCGATGTCTCAGTGATCCCCAATGTGTCAAACCCAAAATGAACTGGATCATCCTCTGCATGACCCTGCCCATTACAAAGTGGAGGGATCCACCCGCCAACCGGATCATTGGATTCCCCAAACATACAGGGAGATCATAACTTCCACTCCTCACAAGATGTTGTTGTGTAACATTGTTACTTGCTAGAACCCATATGGCCCTCATCTCTGACCCCTGTACGTATCCCCTGGGTGGGCCCCAAGTATCAGGAGTATGTCTCATGCATGCAAACCTGCCCTACTCCTACCAGACCACGTAGTGAAATCCGCTATCCCAACTCCTGATGATACACTTGGACACTGCTTGGAGTTTGGGTATCCTCCTGTAGACGAAGTCTACCTCCACCATCCCTTAAATGTGAGCTCAGGGGTGGAACATATGCTACCTTTTCCATCAACCACGTCATCCCTAAGCCAGTATTCGACAACTTGTGCACCTACCATGTGTCTCAACTAGAGAGTCTGCTCTTGGCTCATGACACGCGGTGTCTCATCCAACTGTCTACAGTGAGCCTCCCATGTCCTGCTACCTAAATGGAGAGTGTGAAGAGGCAACAACCAAACACTCTGTGACTGTAAGAAACATTGGAGGATGATGGGCATGTATGTCCCAAAGAGTATGATCAAAAGTCTGCCAAAATGCTCAAGAGTGATCCTACGGAAGACACTCTCTTTGTCTCGGATCTACTGATAACCCCCTCGAAGCCCTGTCTCCGCTAAACATGGTGTCCCCAGATGCTTAGCAATGTCCTCATCGATCCTAGGTCAGCTGCATCCAATGGTACACCCAATGCCCCTATCCATAGGCCTCCTTGGAGGCAACGCTCCAAGAGCCCGTTGCGCTGCATAATGTGTCATTGCATACCACCAAATAACATTGCATTCCTTGACATGTTGTTGATTCGTGGTAGCATTGGATGTGCTCTAGCCATGAAAATGGGTGGAGAGGCTAAGGCACTTAAGATCTCCTAGACCTAGAAATGGTTTGGGGAAATTCCACTCAGTTGGAGAGATATTAAAATAATTAATATTTTTAATGGGATTCCTAAGTATAAACTTGGAAAAATTAAAATATTAATGAGTATTAATATAAAATTGGGTGAGAATGTTCTAAATGGCATGGATCAATCCAAATCTAATTTTAGCCATTTATTAAGAACTTAATCTCAGTCGTTGAAGACTCAACAGAAAAAGTATAAGAGGAGGCTTGAGGGTTAGTTGGAGATACACCAAATTGATCAGTGAGTTCAATTTTTTGGAGCGAGGTTTGCTGAGAGAATCCAGCCGATGATCTATTGCAGCGAGGGGCAGTTCGGCACGAGACCGAGAATAGCAGATAAGCAGAGATAGTGCCAGAGAGACAACATAGAGCCAGGGAAGGCTGACGGAGAGGCAGCTAGAATTGACGCAGAGGCTGAGGAGGCGAGTGTGGGTGACGTAGAAGGTTAGAGGGCTGACGCAAATAGCCAAGAGGTTGACGTTGAGGCATCAGTAGCTGCGCAGAGGCTAGCAGATCTCACGCAGGGCCAAGAGGCAGCACTAGGTTATTTTCGTGGGGAAGACTGAGTGCTGGTGAGCTGAGAAGGTGACGCAGCCCCCATCAGAGCGACGCAGAGCAGTGGAGATGCTTGGAGCAGCTTTCGCTATCCAGCTAAGGAGATGTTGTAATTTTTGTGGGATCGATCATCTGGTAACTGATCAGACAGAATATATGTCTCCGAGGAGAGGTACTTCTTTCGAGGGCATTCTCTGTTGGGTGAGCCATTTCTGGCACCCTAGATGTATTCAGAAACTACATAATAATAAAACCCTCATATCTGCTGGAATGGTTTTCTTGAAATGGGTTTTGCCGGCGACGATTGTCCAAAAATAACGGAGTCCCTTGTGTGTTTGTCTCAGTTATTTCAATTGCTGATCTGTATATGTGTTAACACTGCATTCATGTTTATTTTTGGTATTTATATTTATAAATAACTTGTTAATGAAAAGAACAAGTAGGAAAAAATAAACCAGATAATAGAATTGGGATTTCTTACGTGTTAGACTTAGAAATTTCAACAGGATGCTCACATATGTGTTCACCCTCCCAAGTGGTATCTTCATCTAGCAAGTTCCTGCAATGCACCAAAAATCACTTGTCCTCAAGCAATGCCTGAGCAAGCATCCTCTCTAATTGTTTCTCCCCACTGTCACTACAAAATGTTCCAGGGTCCCAGATGTGCCACTGAATCGTCCCTGACCTCTGCACTATCCTAATATAAAAGAATCCTTCAATACCAAGATCTCAGGCCATCTTGTGCAACATGAAGCTCCCCTCGCTCCACTCACTATCTTGCCCGTTGCAAGTACCAAAAGTCCCCTGTAATGACCCACCTATAGCTATAAATAAAATACAAGTATTAGCATACATACGAGGCCTCCATACGATAGCTATGTATGCATGGACCCGTATGTAACGCACTATCTATATAATAAACCCTCAAGCGAACATAAAATGTTAGTTTTAATGTTTAAAATTCTAATTTGTAAATTAAAATTTAAGAAATTAAATAAAATTAATAAAATTATAAATTATAAATTAAATAAACTAAATTAAATCATTAAAATAAATAAATAAATAAACTTTATCAAATCAAATTTAGATATTTCGAATAAAATCACCAAATCAAATCAGATTTTGTTTATAAAATCAATAGGTATCCAAATTAAGACACGGAGATGGAGGAAGCCAGTGAACGAAGACTTATAAGAAGGAAGGGGCGGTTGGAGGAGGGGGAGGTCGAAAGGAGGAGGAAGTAACACAGAGTTTTTCAACAACAAAGACTGAGCGTTGTTTGTTTTGAAGTTTTTGGCATGGGGGAACAGATTGCAACAATTGAGAAGCAATCTGGACTGAGTACCTAGGTTGTACTTAGTTTCGTTGGGAGGCTATGGTCTTTTGGTAACGGGAGCGAAAGCTAGAGCAAATTTGAAGCCTCTTCATCCGCAGGAAACCAGGTAGGTACTCATCAAATCAGTCAATTTGATATATGAAATTTTGTTAAATTTAAAAAAAAAAATCAGGCTTTACATTAGCTATTTAATTATTTACAAGCTTTACATCCCCTGCTCCATCAATGACTCGCTAAAGCCTAGTGGAAGATTTGTATAATCTCCCCCTATCGTCGGCAGCGGATTTCTAAAGGTTATTGAGATATGAAGTGTTGTGAGGCCCTAGTTCCCTGCTAGTCCCATAGTGGTGTCACCATGTTGATGTTGTGCTGCTCTGACTATGACATACGCCCCATATTGTGCGGACTGTAATCTCCCCTCCTGAGGCATAGTAGCGAAAACTATGTGAGAGCCAATCTCATCCTACTCGGCTATCTCCATGATGCCAATACCTACCCCTCCACTACCAATTTCAATCCTGAGCCATAACAGGACTCGTCTGCCTCGCCATGCAGTGGAGGTCTCAGTGATCCCCCATGTGTCAAACCCAAAGTGAACTGGATCATCCTCTGCCATGACCCTACCCATCACAAAGTGGAGTGATCCACCCGCCAACAAGATACTTGGATCCCCCAAACATACGAGGAGCTCATAACTTCCACTCCCCATAAGATGTTGCTGCGTAACGTTGTTACTTGCTAGAATCCATCACACCCTCATCTCTGACCCCTATATGTATCCCCTGGGTGGGCCCCATGTATCAGGAGTATGTCTCATGCATGTGAACCTACCCTGTTCCTACTAGACCACGCAGTGAAATCCACTATCCCAACTCTTGATGATACCCCTGGACATTGCTCGGAGTCTAGGTACCCTCGTGTAAACAAAGTCTACCATCCACCGTCCCTCAAACGTGAGCCCAGGGGTGGAACATATTCTACCTTGGCCATCAAACATGCCATCCCGAAGCCAGTATTTGACAACTTGTGCACCTACCATGTGTCTCAACTGGAGAGTTTGCTCCCGGCTCATGACACACGGTGTCTCATCCAACTGTCTAGGGTGAGCCTCCCATGTCCCACTACCTGAATGGAGAGTGTGAAGAGGAAACAACCAAACACTTTGTGACTATAAGCAACACTAGAGGATGATGGGTGGCTATGTCCCAAAGGGTATGATCAAAAGTCTTTCGAAATTCTTAAGAGTGATCCTATGGACGTCACTCTCTGCCTCGAATATGCTATAACCTCCTCGAAGCCCTGTCTCTGCTAAACATGGTGTCGCCAGATGCTTAGAAATGTCCTCATTAATCCTAGGTGAGCTGCATCCAATGGTATACTCAATGCCTCTGTCCATAGGCCTCCTTGGAGGCAACACTCCAAGAGCCCGTTGCGCTGCACCATGTGTCACTACATACCACAAAGTAACACCGTATTCCTTGACATGTTGTTGATTCGTGGTAGCATTGGATGTGCTCTAGCCATGAGAATCGGTAGAGAGGCGAAGGCACATAAGATCTCCGAGATCCGGAAATGGTTTTGGGAAATTCCACTCGATTGGAGAGATATTAAAATAATTAATATTTTTAATGGGGTTCCTAAGTATAAACTTAGCAAAATTAAAATATTAATAAGTATTAATATAAAATTGGGTGAGAATGTTCTAAATGACATCAATCAAGACAAATCTAATCTTAGTCGTTGATTAGGGACTTAGTCTCTGTCGTTGAAGACTCAACACGAAAAGTATAAGAGGAGGCTTGACGGTCAGTTGGAGATACACTAAATTGATCAATCAATTCGATTTTCTAGAGCACGGTTTGCTGAGAGAATCGAGTAAGTGATCTGTTGCAGCGAGGGGCAGTTTGGCATGAGTCCGAGAATACATAGCAGAGACACCGAGATAGTGCCAGAAAGACAACACAGAGCTTGGGAATGCTGACACAGAATCAGCTGGAACTGACGCATAGGCTAAGGAGGCCAGCGTGGGTGATTAGAGAGCCCAGAGGCTGACGCCGAGCCATTAGTAGCTGCGCAGAGGCTAGAAAAGCTCATGCAGGGCCAAGAGGTAGCGCTGGGTTATTTTCGTGGGGCAGACTAAGTGCTGGTGAGCTGAGAAGGTGACGCAGCCCCTATTAGAGTGACGCAGAGTAGTGGAGACGCTTGGAACAACTTTCGTTGTCCAGCTAAGGAGATGTCGTAGTTTCTGTGGGATCGATCATCTGGTGACTGATCAGCTAGAATATTTGTCTCCAAGAAGAGGTACTGCTGTCGAGGGCATTCTCTATGTGGTGAGCCATTTTTGGCACCCTAGATGTATTCAGAAATTGCATAATAATAAAACCCTCATATCTACTGCACTGATTTTCCCGCATTGGGTTTTTCCGAGGACAATTGTCCAAAAATAATGATGTCCCTTATGTGTTTGTCTCAGTTATTTTAGTTGTTGATCTGTATATGTGTTAAGGTTGCATTTTTGTTCATTTTCGGTATTTATATTTATAAATAACTTGTTAATGAAAAGAACAAGTAGGAGAAAATAAACCAGATAATAGAGTAGGGATTTTTGACGTGTTAGACTTAAAAATTTCAATAGGATGCCCACGTATGTGTTCACCCTCCCAAGTGGCATCTTCATCTGGCAAGTTCCTCCAATGCACCAAAAATCACTTGTCCTCAAGCAATGCCTAAGCAAGCATCCTCTCCAACTGTTGCTCCCCACTGTCACTGCAAAATGTGCCAGGGTCCCAGATGTGCCACTGAATCGTCCCTGACCTCTGCACTGTCCTAATATGAAAGAATCCTTCAATACCACGATCTCAAGCCGTCCTGTCCAATGTGAAGCTCCCCTCGCTCCACTCACTATCTTGCCCGATGCAAGTACCAGAAGTCCCCTGCTCCATCAGTGACTCGCTAAAGCCTAGTGGAAGATCTATATGATCTCCCCCTATAGTAGCCAATGCATCCCTAAAGGTTATTGAGGTATGAAGAGTCGTGATGCTCCAGTTCCCTGCTAGTCCTAGAGTGGTGCCACCATGCTGATGTTACGCTACTCTGACTATGACATACTCCCCATCGTGCGCAAACTGTATCTTTCCCTCCTAAGGCATATTGGTGAAAATTCAGTGAGAGCCAATCTCATCCTGCCTGGGCATCTGGATGATGCCAATACGTAACCCTCCACTGCCAATCTCAATCCTGAGCCATAACAGGACATGTATGCCTCACCATGCAATGGAGGTCTTAGTGATCCCCCATGTGTCAAACCCAAAGTGAACTGGATCATCCTCTGCCATGACCCTACCCATAACAAAGTGGAGTGATCTGCCCACCAATAGGATCCTTGGATCCCCCAAACATACGAGGAGATCATAACTTCCACTCCTCATAGGATGTTGTTGCGTAACGTTGTTACTTGCTAGAACCCATCTGGCCCTCATCTCTGACCCCTGTATGTATCCCTTGGATGGGCCCCAAGTATCAGGAGTATGTCTCACGCATGCGAACTTGCCCTACTCCTGCCAGACCATGCAGTGAAATCCACTATCCCACTCCTGATGATACACCTGGACACTTCCCAAAGTCTCGGTACCCTCATGTAGACAAAGTCTACTATCCACCGTCCCACAAATGTGAGCCCAAGGGTGGAACATATGCTACATTGGCCATCAAACACGCCATCCCGAATCCAATATTTGACAACTTGTGCACCTACCATGCGTCTCAACTAGAGAGTCTGCTCCCGGCTCATGACACGCGGTATCTCATCCAACTATCTTGGGTGAGCCTCCCATGTCCCGCTACATGAATGGAGAGTGTGAAGAGGCAACAACCAAACACTCTGTGAATCTAAGCAACATTGGAGGATGATGGGCGGGTATGTCTCAAACAGTATGATCAAAAGTTTGCCGAAATGCTCAAGAGTGATCCTACGGACGACACTCTCTCTGCCTTGAATCTATTGATAACCCCCTTGAAGCCCTGTCTCTGATAAACATGGTGTCCCCAAATGCTTAGCAATGTCCTCATCGGTCCTAGGTGAGCTGCATCCAATGGTACACCCAATGCCCCTGTCCATAGGCCTCCTTGGAGGAAACACTCCAAGAGCTCGCTGCGCTGCACCATGTGTCACTGCATACCACCAAGTAACACCGCATTTCTCGACATGTTATTTATTCATGGTAGCATCGGATGTGCTCTAGCCATGAAAATTGGTGGAGAGGCTAAGGCACATAAGATCTCCCAGACTCAGATATGGTTTTGGGAAATTTCACTCGGTTGGAGAGATATTAAAATAATTAATATTTTTAATGGGGTTCCTAAGTATAAACTTAGGAAAATTAAAATATCAATGAGTATTAATATAAAAGTGGATGAGAATGTTCTAAAAGACATGGACCAAGCCAAATCTAATCTTCACCGTTGATAAGGGACTTAATATCGACTGTTAAAGACTCAACAAGAAAAGTATAAGAGGAGGCTTGAGGGTCAGTTGGAGATACACCAAATTGATCAGTCAGTTCGATTTTCTGCAGCGAGGTTTGCTGAGAGAATTGAGCCAGTGATCTGTTGTAGCAAGGGGCAGTTCGGCACGAGGCTGAGAATACATAACAAAGAGGCAGATATAGTGTTAGAGAAACAACACAATGCTTAGGAAGGCTGACGAAGAGGTAGCTGGGACTGACGCAGACGCTGAGGAGGCCAGCGCGGGTGACATAGAAGGTCAGAGGGTTGACGCAGAGAGCCAAGAGGTTGACGCAGAGGCATTAGTAGCTATGCAGAGGCTAGCAGAACTGACGCAGGACCAATAAGCAGCGTTGGGTGATTTTCATGGGCAGACTGAGTGCTAGTAAGCTGAGAAGGTGATGCAGTCCCTATCAGAGTGACGCAGAGTAGTGGAGAAACTTGGAGTAGCTTTCGATGTCCAGATAAAGAGATGGCGTAGTTTTTGTGGGATCGATCATCCAGTGACTGATTAGCCGGAATATCTGTCTCTGGTGAGAGGTACCTCTGCCGAGGGCATTCTCTATTGGGTGAGCCATTTCTGGCACCCTAGATGTATTCAGAAACTACATAATAATAAAACCCTCATATCTGTAGCACTGGTTTTCCCACATTGGGTTTTTCTGGGGACGATTGTCCAAAAATAACAGTGTCCCTTGTGTGTTTGTCTTAGTTATTTCAGTTGTTGATTTGTATATGTGTTAAGGCTGCATTTGTGTCTATTTTCAGTATTTATATTTATAAATAACTTGCTAATGAAAAAAAAAGTAGGAGAAAATAAACTAGATAATACAGTAGGGATTTTTGACATGTCAGACTTAGAAATTTCAACGAGATGCTCACATATGTGTTCACCCTCCCAAGTGGCATCTTCATCTGGCAAGTTCCTCCAATGCACCAAAAATCACTTGTCCTCAAGCAATGCCTAAGCAAGCATCCTCTCTAACTGTTGCTCCCCACTGTCACTACAAAATGTTCTAGGGTCCCAGATGTGCCACTAAATCATCCCTGACCTCTGCACTATCGTAATATGAAAGAATCCTTCAATACTAGGATCTCAGGCCGTCTTGTCCAACATGAAGCTCCCCTCGCTCCACTCACTATCCTGCCCGGTGCAAGTACCAGAAGTCCCTTGCTCCATCAGTGACTCGCTAAATCCCAGTGGAAGATCTGTATGATCTCCCCCTATAGTAGCCAGCACATCCCTAAAGGTTATTAGCTATCTGGCCCTCATCTCTGACTCCTATATGTATCCCTTGGGTGGGCCCCAAGTATCAGGAGTATGTCTCACGCATGCGAACCTTCCCTGCTCCTGCAAGACAACGCAATGAAATTCGCTATCCCAACTCTTGATGATATACCTGGACATTGCTCAGAGTCTAGGTACCCTCGTGTAGACAAAGTCTACCATCCATCGTCACTCAAATGTGGCCAAGGTAGCTAGGGGTGGAATGTATGCTACCTTGGCCATCAACCACGCCATCCCTAAGTCAGTATTCGACAACTTGTGCACCTACCATGTGTCTCAACTGAAGAGTCTGCTCCTGGCTCAGGATACACAGTGTCTCATCCAACTGTCTACGGTAAGCCTCCCATGTCCCGTGACCTGAATGGAGAGTGTGAAGAGGCAACAACCAAACACTCTGTGACTATAAGAAACACTAGAGGATGATGGGCGGGTATGTCCCAAAGGGTATGATCAAAAGTTTGCAGAAATGCTCAAGAGTGATCCTACAAACGACACTCTCTTTTACCTTCTGCGTTTTATGGCTTCCTCGGATTTCTCTTCCACTAAAACCCAGAACAAGTGGAGAGAAATCAAGAGTGAATTGTGTGTAAGATGACTCTCAATTCATCTCCTCTTATACTAAAACGTTGAGCACATGTGGGGTTTATTTGGTTGCTGGCTGACCTTGACGAATTATCTATTAACACAAACAAATTAATAACTCCATGAATACTTATCGGAATCGGATGATATTTAGATCAATCCTACACCTCTCGATGAGAGGGATCCAAGAAAAATATCAGCTGCTATAAATAAGATGACCCACATGGAGTTTGGCCCTAGTTGCCAATTTTAACACACCTCCTCTAACAAAGTCCTGCCAGACTGTGTTGATCACCCAGTGATCCCATGTACAAATGCCATACCTAGAAAACCAAAAGAGTCTTTCCATAAACTGGTCGGCCATTGGTTCTGACTGAGACTCCCCTATCGGATGTGCATGCTCAAATACTAGGTCAACTGCACCATCTCGGTTATAGTCAACCCACATACATGGGTGTTGATTTGGGGTAGCATTGGATGTGCTCTAGCCACGAAATTTGGTGGAGAGGTTGGGGCACATGAGATCTCCAATACCCAGAAAGGGTTTGGGAAGATTCTAAACATATCAGGAGATATTAAAATAATTAATATTTTTAATGGAGTCCGTAAGTCTAAACTTAGGGAAAATAAAATATTAATGTGTATTAATATGAATCCGTGTTAGAATGGTCCAGAAGACATGGATCAAGCCAGATCTAATCTTAGCCATTGATTTTTCAACAGGAAAAGTATAAGAGGAGGCTTGAGGGTCACTTGGAGAACACACCAGAGTGATCAGTTATTCTATTCTCTAGAGTGCGGTTGCTAAGAGAGATAGAATCAGTGATCGAGAGAGCAGCTAAGGGGCATTGAGTACAGAGAGACAGAGAGGAAAATATAGTGTCGGGATAGCAACAGAGCAGCTAGAGAGAGAGACGCAGGATCAGCCAGTGCTCACGTAGGGCCACGCAGAGGTATCTAAGTGTTGCACAGAGCACCAAAGGGGCCAGTGTAGCTAACGCAGAGCCTAAGAGAGCTGACTCAGGGCCTCCTAGGGTTGACACAGTGCCAGCACTGGGCTAGGAGAGGATGACGCAGTTTAGATTTGGCAGATGCTGGGGTTTCTGGGGTAGATTGGTGCTAAGTAGCTTCCGGAAGGATTATTTGGGGTTTCATCCAGTAGATTTGTCAGAAACCGAGAGGTATTACTGCTAAGGAAAATATTTGTTGGGTAGGCCAGTTTCGGCACCTAGATTATACTCTGATATTGCTTAATAAGAAAACCCTCAAATAGCTGCATCGGTTTTCCCACATTGGGTTTTTCCGGGACATTAGTCCCAAAATAATGGTGTCATGTGGTGCATTTGTTCTTGTTTCTTTTAGTTGTTGATCTGTAATATGTTGAGCATGCACTAGTGTTTATTTTCAGTATTTACATTGTAAATAACTTGTTAAGGAAGATAACAAGTAGGTAGGAATAAATCAGATAAAGTGCATGGAGGGTTTCTAACTAAGTAAACTTAGAAAATTCAACATGGTATCAGAGGGTGATTGCAGATTACAGGAGGACTAAAAGACATTAGCCGAACGGAGCAATAGCAGCATAAAATAGCCATCCCGAGGTGACAGAAGTTTCTAGCAATGCAGAAGCCAAGGAGTGTAATGCAGAGCCAGCCAGGGCCATGCAGAGGAAGCTAGGAGTTGCGCAAAGCCCTAGAAAGGCCAACGTCGCTGATGCAGAGGGCGAGAGGGTTGACACAGGGCATCCTAGGGCTGACGCAGACCTATCTGGGGTGACGCAGAGCCATCGTGAGGCGGAGAGGGGCTGATGCACTTCACAGAGAGGTAGTTGTTGGGGTCTAGAAGGCTGCAGGAATATTGCAGAGTGGAGCTAGTGAGGTACTATAGTCAGAACAGTTCCTGACAGAGCAAGACCAGAGGAGTTGTTACTGAGGGTTTCAAGCCAAGGAACCCAGATCAGAAGTGCAGCTGCAAAAGTCGATCAGAATAGGGGGCATCTCAACAAGTGACAGAAGGATTTCCAAGAGGGAAATCAGGACTCAGAGGGAGTCCAGAAGAGAACTTCCAAACAGGAAGTAGAGACTCAGAGGAGTCAAACAGAGAACTTCCAGGAGGGAAGTAGAGGAGCGTCATGGCACTACACAGGGTAAGAGACCAGGATAGGCTGGACAGAGCATCGAACTTTGCAGTCTGGAAGGCAAGAATCTTGTCAGTGCTTGACAAGAATCATGTCAAGAACTTCACCTTGAAGGTAATAGCTATCCCAGTCGACCCTAATGAGACAAGTACAAAGAGGTGATGGTGAGGGCAAAGTGCATTATCCTTGACAGGGTCAAGGATCATGTGGTACCACATATAGCCGATAAGGAAACAACATTTGAGATGTGGGAGGCTCTCAAGAAGTTGTACCAACATACTTCTATGCAGAGAAGAATGTTGCCTGAGAACCAGATGAGGCCGTATTAGATGAAAAAGGGTCAATTGATTGACACCTTCCTCGAAGGACTGAATGAGATCTGAGACTAGTTGACTGCTATAGGAGCGACACCGGATCAGGAGCTTATGGTGAAAACAACCCTGAATGTTGTCTCAGAAGATTGGGAAGTATTTGTCCAGAGTATCCTGGGCAGAGGGACTCTCCCACCTTGGGAGGAGATGTGGGCAGCTCTTTGCTAGGAAAAGGTCAGACGACAGACGAAGATAGGTAGCAGCAGCAAAGGGATCAAGGTCAAGCAGTAGCCGGAGGATGTGGCCCTAGCATCTGAGGGAAAGTAGGAAAAGTGGAAGAAGAAAGATCTCTTTAAGATCAAGTGCTTCCACTGTGGGGAGTTGGGTCATTATCCGACCCAGTGTCCAAGGAAGAAGAGTAAGGGAGAGTCTTCTGAGACTAAGACAGCGCCAGCACGGGCAAAGAAGGAAGTTCTGACAAACGATGACTATGCCATGAGTGCACACGCACCACTTGAGCAAAGATGGGGAGACATAGAGTTGTAGTCAGGTGGACTATAGGAGATGAGGGGCAAGATCCTCGAGGTACCTAGCCTCTTGAATTAGACCTTGTTATGGGAGCCCCGACGAGGAGTAGCAGGACTGGCTGGGTGGGTAGAGACAGATGTGGATGGAGCAGCAGAGAGAGCTACAGTGCAGGAGTCTCAAGACAGTGCAAAGCTAGCAGGCTACAACAGTGCGAGAGGCATAGGATTGTTGCACTAGTGCAGTGAGGCACAAATAGGTATGTAATGGTGCGAGATGCAGGGAGTTGTTGCAGCAGTGCAGATGTCAGAGATAGTGAGCATGTGTCAGCGGCAAAGGGAGCTTCAGCATCAGTGGGTGTTTCTAGCCCAATGGGGAGGTCAGTTGGGAGATTAGCTACTTACTTCTCAGTAACTGAGTTGCAGTGCAGCAGTGGGCAGCACGATGCAGCATGATGAGAGGAGATGCAGTGCTAGGAGGAACGACCAACAACAGCATAGATGTAGAGGGAGTTGTCGTACAAATGCAACAGTGGTAGTGGTAGAACCATGGGTCGCAGTACAGGATGCAACAGTGCAGAGGATGATGGGCAGCAGGCCTAGTATCAGCACAGGGACCACTGCCGGATGATCATGGTGATACTCAATGAGGAGTATTGCCAGAGCACAGTCCTCGCTAAGAGGGAGTGTTGATTTGGGGTAGCATCAGATGTGCTCTAGCCACGGAATTTGGTGGAGAGGTTGGGGCACATGAGATCCCCAATGCCCAGAAAGGGTTTGGGCAGATTCTAAATAGATTAGGAGATATTAAAATAATTAATATTTTTAATGGAGTCCCTAAGTCTAAACTTAGGGAAAATAAAATATTAATGTGTATTAATATGAATCTGTGTTAAAATGGTCCAAAAGACATGGATCAAGCCAGATCTAATCTTAGTCATTGATTAGAGACTTAATCTCGACCATTGAAATGTCAACATGAAAAGTACAAGAGGAGGCTTGAGGGTCACTTGGAGAACACAATAGAGTGATCAATCATTCTATTTTCTAGAGCGGGTTGCTAAGAGATAGAATTAGTGATCGGGAGTTGCAGCTGAGGGGCATTGAGTACAGAGAGACAGAGAGGCAGAGATAGTGTCGAGATAGCAACAGAGCAACCAAAGAGAGAGACGCAGGAATAACCAGTGCTCACACAGGGCCACGCCAGAGGTAGCTAAGTGTTGTGCAGAGCACCGAAGGGACCAACGTAGTTGACGCAGAGCACCAGAGGGGTCAGTGTAGTTGATGCAGAGGCTTGGAGAGCTGACGCAGGGCCTCCTGGGGCTGACGCAGGCCAAGATAGGCTGATGCAGTGGGAACGCTAGGCTAGGAGAGGCTGACGCAGTCCAGATTCGGCAGACGCTGGGGTTTCTGGGGCAGATTGGTGCTGGGTAGCTTCTGGAAGGATTATCCGGGGTTTCAGCCAGTAGATTTGTCAAAAACCGAGAGGTATTACTGCTAAGGAATTTCTCTGTTGGGTACGCCAGTTTCAGCATCCAGATTGTACTCTGATATTGCTTAATAAGAAAACCCTCAGATAGTTGCACCGGTTTTCCCACATTGGGTTTTTCCGGGGACAATATTCCAAAAATAATGGTGTCATGTGGTGTGTTTGTTCTTGTTTCTTTTAGTTTTTGATCTGTAATATGTTGACCATGCACTAGTGTTTATTTTCAGTATTTACATTGTAAATAACTTGTTAAGGAAGATAACAAGTAGGTAGGAATAAATCAGATAAAGTGCATGGAGTGTTTCTAAGTAAGTAAACTTAGAAACTTCAACAATGGGAAATGATAAGTAGTCCCTCCTGGATCCCAATGCAAGTCGCGGCTTCCAGCATCCCTAGTGCCTGGAAATTGTTGCTGAGCTCCACTTGGGTCCACTACCATCTCCATAGTCCACTCCACCGGGTACCAACTTAGAATCTCTCGCCACCCAACCCCAAGAGAGGGATCAAATGCACTTGCACGACGTGCATCTCAAGTCGTCTCATCTCAGTATCCTGGTCAATACATGCAATCTTATTACGTAGCTCTGTCTCCCTTTGTCCAATGGGCCAACGTATCCTAACAATGTTTCCAACCCCATCTATGTATGCCCAAAGAGGGTTTCTCTCATGCTACAATGTGCACTCTAGCTGCAACAGTAGGGAATCCAAGTTCTCCCCAACGTGAGTCAATTTGGCCGTGGACTCGGCACAAACTGCTCTCATGCCCTCTAGCTCCTCGTTCAACTGTAGAATCGCCTCTCGCACTAACGCAACCTTCCTTTATAAAGCTAGAAGGTCGGCTTGAAACTGATGGTATTGTCGTGGGCATCTATCACCTATAAACTCGGTCACGACTCCAAATACCTCAGCAGTTATTGGCATCTCGTCTAGGCATGGCACCCCCTCAACAAATGGCTCTATGCGAGTAGGCTCTATCCTCTCCACTAGGGTGTCAACTGGGGCTATAAAAGAGGTCTCTAATAAAGGTGACTCCTGCGCAACACCGGTATATCGATGTGCTCCTCACCATCCTGTAAGCTCTCAGTGTCATGCTCAACCTCCTCCTCAGGATCTTGGTATCTAAAGCCAGGTCTCCACTAGCAAAAGTGCCGCTTGGTCTCACCCTCTAACCATCTTTGTTTTGTCTGCTCCTTTTCAGGAGATCTTGTACCCTGATCTGGTTGACTTTCCCAACGCTATGTAGATGGTTGCACCCCCACGGCTTGCTCACCTCTAATGTCTTTGTTGTAAGGGTGAGGATGGGTTTGGTTTGTCACCCTCCTCAACTGGGCTAACCTCTCATTGTCCCAATGAATTCTACCTCAGAATTTCTGCATACTGGATTTCCCTTGAGCCATGGGTTTGTCTCAAATTTCACTCGTCACTATGCACTCATACCCAAAGCTTCCATGATCTTCGGGCTAATTTCCCACAGCTGGGCCAAGGTCATGCTTTGATATCACTATAATGTTCCAAACTAGGAAAAATAGTGCTATGCAAAGAAAATAATAAAAACAACACCGTAAAATTTTAAACAATCAGCAAATGCTCATAAAAACTCTGGAATTAAGAACCAGTTGAGCCAATTTATTAATCAATGGAGCAAGTACAATAGTATGGAGGAATGCACCTGGGCTTGCCTCCATGGCAAGTGTGATAGAACCCAGGTGATAATACAATGATCTCAAATGCTAGAAATGATTGCTCCTCTAATGCTCTACGCTGCCTAGAAAACTTCACTGCTGCCTGGAAAAGGACTGCAAGAAAATCCTCCTGCGATGCTCAGAAAATGATGAAACTTTAGCCACAAACTCCTTGAGCAAAACCCACATAAACCCAGAAATAGTTTGGCCTGATTTTGACTTCCCAAAATGGACACCCAACAATTCTACATTGTCTGTTGCAAAGACATAGCTTAAAACCCCACCTCTGTTGCTCATAAAATTATGAAACTTTAAATTTGGGATCCTTGTCAAAAACCCAACAAAATCCAGAAAGAATTTTGGCTAGTTTAGACTTTTGAAATTTGACCCCCTTGGAGCCCAACCTCAACTGCAACTACAAAACTCGGCCTGTTGGAAACTGCTTGGAAATCCTCCCAGAAATGCCCCCAAAGCGCTGGGTTGATCCTTTCTATCCAATCCTTGACTTCTCGGGTGAGCTCTTAGCCTTAGACACTAGCTCATAAGTTCCACAACAAATTATTGAGTGGCCTCTGCGCTGTCCCCCAGCCCAGCAATTCGAACTGCTGGAACGCTGGCTCTGTTGGCTGTAAAACGTAGCAAGAATGCTAGTCTATTGCTGCTATCTCAACTTTCTAACTCTCCAACAAACAATCTGATCTCTGCTGGCCTCTATCTCCCTTCGCGTATTCTTTGGCTACCCAAAAATACGCACTCCCTACTCTGCGATGGTTGGTGGTGATGTCACTGCCCTGGAACTCCTAAAATCCTTGTAAAACTGCCTCTCTAGGGCGGGCACGGATGGTCCCCCGAAGTAGAGGTTGAATCTCCCTCTTGAGAGATTCGTGGCTAAACTGCCGGTTGACTTAGCTAAACAACAGAGTGAACAATCAAGTGATTTTGTTTGCAAGATGTATGAATGAATCCCAAAATGAGGGTTGCTCCCTCCTTATAACTCCTTGGGCCTCCCTTGCCTCATGTGGGCCCCTCCATCCACCTATTCGACTTTCCCTCCAAGCTATTCGAATGGAACAATTTGAATTCCCATGTGGGTGGCCCCCACATTCCACTAGCAACCAAACTAAGTTGAATTGCCTCCTAAGTCCCTAAGTCGAAAATGACGGGTTCTCTTCCTTAGCCAAAATTGTGAAAAATTGTGTAGCGACTCCCTGTTACAAATGTTTTTTAGAAGGGACATGACAGAGGTTGAATCTTCTCTATTTATAATTCGTGGACCTCTTTTCCCATGTGGGCCTTTCTCTCCTTAGTCATTCGAACTTCCCAATAAGGTGGTGTGTATTTCCTCATGTGGGTGGCCCCCATGCTATGCCAACAAACATTTCGGCTCCTTTTTCCTTCCTAAGTCTTTTCCAAAAATCAAATGGGTCCCATGGCCTCCAAAATTGTCAAAATTGTAGCATAGATAAACCTGTAACAATTTAATTTTCAGAAGGGACATTACATGGTGAAGTGTCATATTAGGAGTAGATTCATCAGTGATTTATTAGGTGCCTTAGAGCTGATTGGAGGGCAACGTGTTGGCTACCAAAAGTAGCCCTAGAGTAGCAGACAATAAGTACGTTGTTGGTGCATGATTGGGTGAAGTTTTTGATGGATGAAAGAGGCTACTAGAAGGCAGATTGAAGCTTGAGAATTGGCCATCCTAGAGAGCAGATTTATGAGCTCGTGTACTTGCAACAGAAGTGACATGCAACATTGTTAGATGGCAGCCCTCCTGGAGTCTTGATGTGTAGTGACCTTGATGGACTAAGGCACTTCTAGTGAGCAGTACAAGAGCGAAGGACCGACAGGACAAGATACGACATAGAAGTTGCAGTGACGTTTGTCATTATATCTTGTATACCATATACTGTTGTATTATTCAAATTTGGTTTATTATAACGAAGATTGGTGATTATACATTATTGTACAATTTTGTTTAAAAACTGTGTATATTGTGCGTATGTCATTTACTGCTTTATATTTCTGCTCTGCAAAGTAGTTTATGGTTGAGATTCTTGGTTTGTTAGCGTTTGTGATTTTAAGACTCTAACTAGACCCAAGGTCGTGGAAATTCAACAAAGTATTCCTCCTGCAATACCACTTTAAGCGTAATTAATTGAGTTAGGTTCCATAGTAACCTTGTTTTCTGAAAGTTGTCAGAATGCAATAGAACAAAAGGCAAGTTTTGCGGATGATGGGATATGCCAAATGAATGCTATTAGATCCCATAGAAACTCTTCAAAACCTCATAAATCCCCTCCAGAAGCTCTTGGGCCCCTTGATGGAGTAAACCTGCTCCTGTGACCTAGCTACCTCCAACCATGGAAGTCCATCCCGACCACACTGTAAGGGAAACCATAAAAAGGAACATGACAAATATTCTCGTCCCAAGATTGCTTGCCGTCAAGAAATCCATATCTGTCGACCAACCTGACGGTCTTGTGTAGCTAAGAACCAATACCTGGATCCCATACAAACCACTAGGTGATACCATGCCTCCGTGCCACCCAACCATGATCGGATCCCTTAATCCCCGGAACCCAGACTAAACTCTAACTCGTCCTGCCATCATCAAATCCCCATGGATCCCAATGCCACCATGACCAATCATTAGCAACCCTATCCCATGGTTCCAACTGTGCCCTATCTCTAGCTGTAGATGTTGCTCCATCAATCGAATACCAACTCATCACTTCTCTCCAATCCAACCCTTGAGACAAACAAATGCTAATCCTACTTTGTTGATGCTGGGCTCGAATGCTGAAACGTTGTCGGCCTGCATCCCACTGCCAACAAAAACATGCAATATCCTTCACATCTAAGGGCTCTTGCTGCACTATGTCCCTAACTAGAACTATCACCCCATCAGTAGGGTACCAATTCATGATCTCTCGTCGATCCAACTTGTGAGAAGAATGGACACCTGTGTATAGAACAAATCCGCTAGGTGGATGTTGGTCAATGCTCAACTCTTGTCGCTCCGACCGATCAATCAACAAGGAAAACTTTAACCTTCTCTCTTGGAAGGATAAAGGTGGGAGAATGGTGTCGCAACTTGCAAGCCCTATATATGTACTCCTCGAGAGGGTTGTTGCCGATATATACTACAACCCTACTAGCTGCCGCTGCACCTATTTGCACCTCATCAATGGGTAGACCCATAGATGGACGCACCACCATCCCTAGGATATCCCCACCATCTGACTAGAATCTCTATGCTCCTCCAGCCTACCAATCTCCTGCAAAACTGCCTTGTTAGGCTCTAGCACCTCCTGATGACAAGTGTTAACAACCCTATTGGTTTCCTGTGCATCTGTCTACTCCTCGCCAAAGGCTGTCCCAAAGGACAATTGCTCATCCTCCTCCATCATGGGCTCAACATAAGCCACTACTTGACTTTCCACAAATGGCCCATCACACCCCCTGTTCCTATCATCCTCGTCATCTGACTCATCCCCTACCATAAGTTGCTCATGTTGAATCACTATGGGTGACTCTGCTAAAATTTCTAAGTATTACCCATTATAAATTTTATCTGTATTCTTTGGTTTATTTCTCATACTTGTTACTTATGAACAACTTATTTAAACATATAAATATCAAAATAAACACAATACAGTCTCAGCCATCTACAGATCAACAACTGAAAGAAATAGCATACACAGAAGCGACACCGTTATTTTTGGACAACTCATCGCCAGAAAAACCCAACTTGGGAAAACCGGTGCAGCAGTTATGAGGGTTATTTTATGATGCAGTCTATTTGAGTACAACTAGGTGCCAAACCGACTCACCCAATAGAGAAAATAATTCAACAGTTATACCTCTCTATTCAGAAGCAGATATTCAGAAAATTTGCCACATGAAACCCTCCTAGCACAATTGAAGCACTGCATCAGCCCTCCTGTCCTCTGTGTTAGCCTGAAAATCCCCTGTGTCAGCTCTCTGAGGCTCTGCGTAGCCTCTTTGGCTCTCTGCGTCAATCCAACAACCTTTTCTTGGATGACGCGGACCCTCTTGACCTCTATGTTGTCTCTGCTAGCCTTTGCGTGGTTCCCTCTAGCTTGTGTCTACCTCTCTGCCTCTGCGTTGGTCTTTCGACACTATCTCTGCCTCTCTATCTCGTACTCACTGCCCCTCGCTGCAAACTGATCACTGATTCGACTTTTCTTAGCAAACCCCGCTCTAGAAAATCGAATGAATGATCACTCTGGTGTGTTCTCCAACTGACCCTCAAGCCTCTTCTTATGCTTTTCCTATTGGTCCTTCAACGGTCGAGATTACATCTCTAATCAATGGCTAAGATTAGATTTGGCTTGATCCATGTCATTGGAACCTTATCCAGTTTTATATTAATACCCATTAATATTTTATTTTTCCTAAGTTTAGACTTAGGAACTCCATTAAAAATATTAATTATTTTAATATCTCCTTAACCGGGTAGAATCTACCCAAAACATTTCTGGGTCTTGGATATCTCATTTGCTTTAGCCTCTCCACCAATTTTCATGGCTAGAGCACATTTGATGCTACCCCAAATCAATAGACTCATCTCCCAGAATGTCTCTCATGGGGTCTATCGACTGCTCATCATACACCTTTGTCTAACATGGTTGCACATCTAGGCTACTGTCAACACCACAACCTGTCTACTCATGCCCCTTAGAGGTATCCTCATAAAAACCCATGGACTCTACTATAGATGGAGAATCCTCATCCAAAAAGTCAGAAGGAATCTCCACCTGATCTCCCTCTGTCATCTACTTTGTGTTGCTCAAGCATGAGTGGTTAGGGCCCCAAGTTTCCTCACAAGTGAAGCAAAGAACCTTTCTTCTGAGATCATTCCTACTACATGTTTGGATCTTTGTATTCCGCATCATCGTCAACTCCTCCTAGGTGAGCTGTCTTCTGAAGAATCTCATGTTTTGCTCAACCACCCCTTTGGCTAGCTCATATGCAGCTGGTGAGGCAACCTGTGTCTTCCTCCAAATGTTTAACAATTTTGTCTACATCTGTTTGCGAATGACATCACCTTCAACTAGCAATGAAGATAAGATATCTTGCATATTGGCTTTTAACTCCTCAGGGTGATGCTCTCTAATGTTGGTGAAGAAGAATCGGCACATCTGAAGGATTAAATCATCCTAGTCTAGATCAAGCATGACTACGTAGGATTTGATTTTGGCCATAGTGTCTAGGATCACACACCTTTTATCAAAGTTCGAGCTCTAAGTGTCATGCAGCCCTAAATAACATTCTACAATCATTTGAAAGACCTTCATGACATCATTGTAGGGAGGAAAGGGTGCTACTATCCTCAAAATATCATTGAAACAAGAGGCAATTATAAGCTTGACTGTCTCACTTGGATGCTCCAAGAATCTGGCTTGTACCAATGCAAGCATAGCTGGCTCGAGAACCCAATTTAAACTCCAATCAGATTGTTCCACCTTGGAAAGATAGGATTCCAGCTTTTCCAATGTGAGAAGGTCATCTTCTGATCTTCTAGTCTTTAAGTCCAACCCAAGTGCATAAAGCCAATTTCCCACTTTTTCCTTTTGTAAGTCCCTTTGTTGCTTCTGCATTAGCATGTTATGGACCTTTCTGGAAAAAGGTCTTTTGTTTTTCTTTATTTCATGGCCCAAAGAAGAATCAAGTAATGTCTTAAACTGTTGTTGCTCCCATCTTCT
Source organism: Pinus taeda (assembly GCA_000404065.3). NCBI lineage: Eukaryota > Viridiplantae > Streptophyta > Pinopsida > Pinales > Pinaceae > Pinus > Pinus taeda. The sequence goes on along the minus strand of APFE031537111.1, from coordinate 134,267 downwards.
CTCTAAATTATTAAGGGAATTTTTGAGGTCTTCTAGAGTCTTTTCAATACCCATTCTTCCTGTAGATTTCCTATGACAATTCTATGATACTCACTCCAAATTCCTTCCCTGAGATTTCTTGAGTTTTCAATAATTTTTTGAGTTTGTGTTAATGTCTATGGTGATGCAATATGTCAAAGAGTTCAGTCATACATTGATGTGGGTGTTTTTTTCATTAAATTTAATTCATATAATGCATCACAGAAACCAAAAAAAAATGCCTCATAGCAACATAGTTCTGATTTATTTATTGTAATATTCCGTTCCAAGAATATTTCTCGAACACTAGAAAACCCCAACCAGAAAAACGTACAAGTGGTATAATAGTCGAAAAACTCACAGAGATGAAATAAGTATAACGATAGTGCAGCAAACAACAATGTGTATATGATACGTAAACAAATACTCAAGAAATGCAGCGAGAAATGCTAAGCCAATTTATTATATTGAGTAATAGACAGAGTAAAAGAGGTGATCAGGAAGATAGCACCTCGACTTTCATCGGGCAAGTGAAGAAATATACTCAGAATAGCAATGAAATGGCCCCTCTCAGAACTGCGTGGAAGCTGCTGGAGAATTGTTGTGCTGCTGCTACTGCTGGAATCAAGTGAGGATTTGAGATTGTTCCCCTCCTCGGAAAATGCTGAAACTTTGGAATTGGACTCTACTCATGAAACCCAGAAAAAACCAGAAAGCTTTCCTGGACTGGCCAACCCCCGAAAATCACCCCCTTGGGGTTCTGCGCAGTCTCTCAAGGCTTTGCGCTGCCACTGAATGAAATCCTCTGGAAATCTGCCTGAAACCTCTACCAAAACCCTCCAATATGCAAGGGCTGATCCCCTGTTCAATCTCCCAGCACAAATCCTACTGCAAACCCTCAAGCCATAACCCCTGCCAAAAAGGACTGCATCATCCCTCTCAGTGCTGCGCAGTCCTCCAAGATGCTCAATCCTACTGCTAGAAATGTTGATGAAACTACTGCCAAAATGCTGATGGAAATACCTTACCCGAGTAGGCACTTGAAGTCTCCCGGGGCTAAGGGTAAGATCTCCGAACGGAGACACTCAATGCACTAAACAATGTTGTAGACTAGCTAAACAGCCAGCGTGCTCTAAGTCAAAATGACTAGCTCAAATGCACATAATCGAATGCCAAAATGAGGAAGCTCCTCTCTCCTTTATAGCCTTTGCCTCTCTCAATCCCAAGGCCCAGCTTCTCCAGCGTAATCCCTCTCTTGCCACGTGTTTCTTCCCTACTCACAGTCCCTCCAAGTGTCTGCATGGGCTCCATTTCTGCATCCCCCTTTTGGCCCCCTTAGCTCCCCGTTAAGTCACAACGTTGTGCTACTAGGAAGTGACTTTTATTCTAAAAGTAAGTCATGTCCCCTTTCCCTCACCTTTTTATTCATAAATAACTATAGAAGGCAATTTTTTTTTTTTCTAATTAAGACTAACCTAAGTACCCACGGGGGATTTGAACTGGTGACCTATCGCAAGGAGTGCCTTAACAGTGCACCCATTCACCGTCAATCCAAAGCCCCATGGGCCTATAGAAGGCAAAATTAAGCAAAATCGAATATTCCAATTAGCCATGGCTAATTAGGAATATTACATTTATTTTTTTGCCATTCTCATAAATTCATTTCAGAATGGTACAAATCACAAACAGTGAAAAAAAAGAGCAAGAACAGTGGTAACTAGAATTCTGGAACTTGCACAATTCTACTAAATATATTTGAGCGAATTTTATAAATGAAGGAACAATGGAACCTAATTTGAAGTTCTGGGATTTCCTTTGGTATTTACTCAACAATGATCAGGATCTCCAGCACTATACTTTGCCCAAGAATATAGTTCAACTGACCCTCCAAGTGGTGAACTCTGCTCAGGAATAACCCCCACGCTATAATATAACAAGAGAGGGCTCAGTTTGGTGTTGCTATTCCCCACAGGAACTACAAAAAGCTACAATGATTGATATATTTGATATACATTATACATGTACATGCTCGGAAGTATGTTGATTTGGGATAGCATCGGATGTGCTCTAGCCACGAAAATTGGTGGAGAGGCTAAAGCACATGAGATATCCAATACACAGAAATGGTTTGGGCAGATTTTAAACAGTTTGGAAGATATTAAAATAATTAATATTTTTAATGGAGTTCCTAAGTCTAAACTTAGGGAAAATAAAATATTAATATGAATTAATATCAAACTAAGTTAGACTGGTCCAAAAGTCATGGATCAAGCCAAATCTAATCTTAGCCATGGATTAGGGACTTAATCTCGGTCGTTGAATTGTCAATGAGAAAAGTATAAAAGGAGGCTTGAGGGTCACTTGGAGAATACACCAAGTTGATCAAGAATTTGATTTTCTGGGGCAGGGCTTGCTGAGGAAATCGAAGGAGTGATCAGAGTTGCAGCTGAGGGGCAGTGAATAGAGAAGCAAAGAGGCAAAGAGGGTACTGGGAGCATCAGCGCAAAAGCTGGGAAAGAGGGACGCTAGAGGCCACGCAGAGCCAGTCAGGGCCCACGCAGAGGCAACCAAGAGTTGCGTAGTGCTAGAGAGAGCCAGCGTGGGTGACACAGAGGCTCTAGAGGTTGACGCATGGTGAGTTGGGATGACGCTGGGCTAGAGAGGCTGATGCAGTCCCTAGAGATAGACGGTGGAGATTTCGTGGGGTAGATTGGAGCTGAGAGCTATGGGACTGTTCATGCAGGGTTTTAGCCAGAATATCTGTCTCTGATTGAGAAGTACTACTGCCGAGATCATTCTCTGTTGGGTGAGCCGGTTTGGCACCTAGATTGTATTATGAAACTGCTTAATAATAAAACCCTCAGATCGCTGCATCGGTTTTCCTGCATTGGGTTTTTCCAGGGACATTAGTCCAAAAATAACGGTGTCACTTGTGTGCTTTTTTTTCCCTTAGTTGATGATCTATATGTGTTGAGGCTGTACTTGTATTTATTTTCAGTATTTACATGGTAAATAACTTGTTAATTAACAGAACAAATAGGAAGAAATAAATCAAAAAGTACAGGAAGGATTTCTAACAGTTAGACTTAGAAATTCCAACATGGTATCAGAGCGTGGTTGCAGATCACAGGATGTTGAAGTTTCTAAGTCTACCAGTTAGAAACCCTCCATGCACTTTACTGATTTATTCCTACCTACTTGTTCTATTAATTAACAAGTTATTTACCATGTAAATACTGAAAAATAAATACAAGTGCATTCTCAACATATTATAGATCATCAATTGAAGGAAACAGAAACAAGCACACAAATGACACCGTTATTCTTGGACTAATGTCCCAAAAAAACCCAATGCGGGAAAACCGGTACAACTATTTGAGGGTTTTATTATCAACTCTTTTTTAGTACAATAGGTGCCAAACTGGTTAACCCGACAAAGATAAAAAATCTAGCAGCAATACCTCTCTTCGGAAACAAGTATTTGGAAAGCCTGCTCCACGAAACCCCTCTCCAGCACAATCTGAAGCCCAGCGTCAGCCTTCCTGGCCTCTGCGTCAACCTAAAACCCTCTGCGTCAGCCTACTAAGGATCTGCGCAGCCTCTCTAGCTCTCTGCGTCACTCCTACAGCCTCTGCGTGGATGATGCAGGCCCTTCTAGCTCTAAGTAGTCTATGCTGCCTCTGCGTGGCTCCCTCTGGCTCTGCATCTGCCTCTCTTTGCTTATGTGTTGGCCTCTCGGCACTATCCCTGCCTCGTACTCATTGCCTCTCGCTGCAACTGATCACTGATTCTATCTCTCTTAGCAAACCCAGCTTTAGGGAATAGAATGACTGATCACTCTGGTGTAATCTCCAAGTGACCCTCAAGCCCCCTCTTATACTTTTCTCATTGAAATATCAACGGTCGAGATTAAGTCTCTAATCAACTGCTAAGATTAGATCTGGCTTGATCCATGACTTTTGGAACATTCTAACACGGTTTTATATTAATTCACATTGATATTTTAATTTCCCTAAGTTTAGACTTAGGGATTCCATTAAAAATATTAATTATTTTAATATCTCCCAAACTGTTTAGAATCTGCCCAAACCCTTTTTGGGTATTGGAGATCTCATGTGCCCCAACCTCTCCACCAAATTTTGTGGCTAAAGGACATCCGATGCTACCCCAAATCAACACTCCCTCTTAGTGAGGAGTGTGCTCTAGTAATACTCCTCACTGAGTATCACCCTGATCATCCAGCATCTGTCCCTGTGCTGATGCTAGGCCTGCTGCCCATCATCCTTTGCACTGTTGCATCTTGTACTGCTACCCATGGCTCTGCCACTGCCATTGTTGCATCCACACTGCAACTCCCTCTGCATCCATGTTGTTGCCCATGGCTCTGCCACTGCCACTTCTGCATTTGCACTGCATCTCCTCTCATCATGCTGCATCGTGCTGCCCATTGCTGCACTACAACTCAATTACTGAGAAGTAAGTAACTGATCTCCCAATTTTGACCTGTATGTTGAGCTAAATACCCTCCTGATGCTGAAGCTCCCTTTGCCGCTGACAAGTGCTCCTTCTCTGACCTCTGCGCTGCTGCAACAACTCCCTGCATCTTGCACTGTTGCACACCTCTTTGTGCCATTTTGCACTGGTGCAACACTCCCGTCCCTCTCGCACTGCTGCAGCTTGCTAGCGTCACGTTGTCCTGGGAATCCTGCACTATAGCTCTCTCTGCTACTCCATCCGCATCCATCTTTACCCACATCTACCAGTCCTGCTACTCCTCATTCGGGCTCCCGTAGCAAGGCCTAATCCAAGAAGTTGGGTACCTCGAGGATCCTACCCCTCATCGCCTATAGTCCATCTGACTACAGCTCAATGCTCCCCACTTTCGCTCAAGTGGCGTGTGAGCACTCATGGCAAACGGAACAAAAAGGATCCTGGCCTTCTAGATGACAAAGTTGGATGCCTCATCCAACCTATCCTGATCCCTTAGCCCATTCATGGCCATCTATCTGCTCTTCTTGTTGACTTCTCCGAGTCTCTCTACTTCCCACTTGGAAGTTCTTTGTTCGACTCCTGCTGAGTCTCTCCACTTCCGGTTTGGAAGTTCTCGGTTCGACTCCTGTTGAGTCTCTCTACTTCCCGTTTGGAAGTTCTTGGTTCAACTCTTGCTGAATCTCTCCACTTTCCGTCTGGAAGTTCTCGGTTCGACTCCTGCTGAGTTTCTCTACTTCCCGTCTAGAAATTCTCTTCTAGACTCCCTCTTAGTCCTGATTTCCCACCTAGAAATCCTTCTGCCCACGTCAAGTTTCCCCTCTCTAATCGTCTATGCAACAACAACACTGATCGGGATTCCTTGGCTAGAAATCTGCCTCGGCAGCAACTCCCTCTACCTTGGCCTTGCCCTGTTAGGTAATGCTCTGACTACAGTACCCCACCAGCTCCACTCTGCAACTTACCCATAGCCTCCTAAACCCAAGCAATCTGAAGGTTAGAGCTCCTAGGCTCTGCGCAATCCCGACACCAGCAAAATTTGCACCTCCTGGCCACGGGCGTCAACCTTTCCTGACTGAGAAAAATGACCAGGCACTGTGTAGGTCGAGTCTGCTCCCTTTTGCCACTGCGTTGATCCTCTTCTTGGCTCAAACTTGATGATGCAGGCACTGCTTCACCCCTTCCTTGCTGCTTTGTTGCTAGGAACAACTTTTGTCACTCAGGACAACTGTTTTCTATTGTTGCTACTCTGCTATGTTGATGTCCTCAGTTCTCTTGTGATCTGCAACCATGCTCTAATACCATGTTGAAGTTTTTAAGTCTGTCAGTTAGAAACCCTCCATGCACTTTACTAATTTATTCCTACCTACTTGTTATTTTAATTAACAAGTTATTTGGCATGTAAATACTGAAAATAAATACAAGTGCATGCTCAACATATTACAGATCATCAATTGAAGGAAACAGAAACAAGCACACAAATGACACCGTTATTTTTGAGGGTTTTATTATTAAGCAACTCTTTTCTGAGTACATTGGGTGCCAAACTGGCTAACCCGACAGAGATAAAAAATTTGGCAGCAATACCTCTCTTCGGAAACAGGTATTCAAAAAGCCTACTCCACGAAACCCCTCTCTAGCACAATCTGAAGCCCAACGTCAGCCCTCCTAGTCTCTGCGTCAACCTGAAACCCTCTGCGTCAGCCTACTGAAGCTCTGGGGTACCCCTCTGGCTCTTTGCGTCACTCCTGCAACCTCTGCGTGGATGACACAGGCCCTTCTGGCTCTGCGCAATCTCTGTTACCTCTGCGTGGCTCCCTCGAGCTCTGCGTTTGCCTCTCTCTACTTTTGTGCTGGTTTCTCGGCATTGTCCCTGCCTCTCTGCCTCATACTCACTGCCCCTCGCTGCAACTGATCACTAATTCTATCTCTCTTAGCAAACCTCGCTCTAGAGAATAAAATTACTAATCACTCTGGTGTAATCTCCAAGTGACCCTCAAGCCCCCTCTTATACTTTTCTCGTTGACATATCAACGACTGAGATTAAGTCCCTAATCAATGGCTAAGATTAGCTCTGGCTTGATCCATGACTTTTGGACCATTCTAACACAGTTTTATATTAATTCACATTAATATTTTAATTTCCCTAAGTTTAGACTTAGGGACTCCATTAAAAATATTAATTATTTTAATATCTCCCAAACTATTTATAATCTGCCCAAACCCTTTCTGGGTATTGGAGATCTCATGTGCCCCAACCTCTTCACCAAATTTCGTGGCTACAACACATCTGATGCTACCCCAAATCAACACAGAAGAACTGAGGGCATCAACCGAGCAGAGTAGCAACAACAGAAACAGTTGTCCCGAGTGACAGAAACTGTTCCTAACAGAGAAGCAACAAGGAAGGGGTGATGTAGTGCTTGCGTCATCAAGTTTAAGCCTGGAGGAGGATCAACGTAGTGACAGAAGGGAGAAGACCTGACCTACGCAATACCTAGTCATCTTTCTCTATTAGGAAGGATTGACACCCGTGGCCATGAGGTGCGGATTTTGCTGATGCCGGGATTGCGTAGAGCCTAGAAGCTCTAACCTTCAGTTTGCTGAGGCATAGGAGGCTATGGGTAAGTTTCGGAGTGAAGCTGGTGGGGTATTGTGGTCAAAACAATACCTAACACGGCAAGACCAAGGAGGAAGGGGTTGTTGCTGAGGATTTCTAGCCAAGAAATCCGGAGCAGTGCTGCAACTGCACTAACAATCGGATTGGGGGAATCTCGACATTGGAAGAGGGGTTTCCAGGAGGGAAATCGGGGCTCAGAGGGAGTCACACCGAGAGCTTCCAGAAGGGAAGTAGAGGAGCAGCGAAATGGCAGTGAACGGGGTAAGAGACTAGGACAGATTGGACGGAGCCTCATAGTCTGGAAGGTCATAATCTTGTTCGTTCTAGTTAGGAATCGTCTGAAGCACTTCGCCTTGAAGACGATAGCGATCCCAGTTGACCCAATTGAGAACAAAAAATACGAGGAGGCATTGGTGAGGGCCAAGAGCATCATCCTTGACGGGGTCAAGGACCATGTGGTACCACATATTGTCGAAAAGGAAATGGAAAATGCGTTGTGGGAGGCCCTGATGAAATTGTATCAACATACTTCTGTGTAGAGGAAGATGCTACTAGAAAATCAGTTGCAGTCATACCAGATGCAAAAGGGAGAACAGATCGACACTTTGGTCGATTGAAGGAGATCTGGGATCAAATGACTTCTAGAGGGGTCATGCTGGATCAAGAATTGATGGTGAGAACAACCTTGAACGCACTCTCAGAAGACTGGGAGGTGTTTGTCCAAAGCATACTGGGCAGGGCGACCCTTCCAAATTGGGAGGAAATGTGGGCTGCTCTTCGCCAAGAAGAGATCAAAAGGCTAAGCAAGGAGGGAAGCAGTGGCAAGGGGGTGCGAATCAAGAAGGAGGAAGAGGAGGATGCTACCCTAGCATCTGAGGGAAAGCAGGAGGAACGAAAGAAGAAGGACCTCTCCAAGTTCAAATGCTTCCACTGTGGGGAACTGGGTCACTATGCGAGCCAATGTCCTAGGAAGAAGAGCAAGGGAGAGGCTTTTGAGACTAAGGCTGCGCCAGTAAGGGCGAAGAAGGAAGTGGAGACAGATGATGACTATGCCATGAGTGCTCACATGCCACTAGAGAGGAAGTGGGAAGACATCGAGTTGTAGTCAGATGGACTACAGGCGATGAGGGGTAGGATCCTCGAGGTCCCAGCTTCTTGGATTATACCTTGCTATGGGAGCCATGAAGAGGAGTAGCAGTACTGGTGGATGTCAATAGAGACGGATGTGGATGGAGTGATAGAGGGAGCTATAGTGCCAGGACAATGTGAGGCAGCAGTGCGAGGTGCATGGAGTTGTTGCAACAGCGCAGAGGTCAGAGAAGGAGCACTTGTCAGTGACAAAAGGAGTTTCAGCATCAGAGATGTCAGAGTTGGGAGATCAATTACTTACTTCTCAGTAACTAAGTTGCAGCGCAGCAGTTAGCAGTGGTAGTGCTATGGGCACCACGATGCAGCATGATGAGAGGGGCTATCATACGGATGCAACAGTGGTAGTGGCAGGGCCATGGGTAGCAGTACATGATGCAACAGCACAGAGGATGTTGGGAAACAAGCCTAGCATCAGCACCAGGACTGATACCGGATAATCAGGGTGATGCTCAGTGAAGAGTATTACTAGAGCACAATCCTTGCTAAGAGGGAGTGTTGATTTGGGGTAGCACCGGATGTGCTCTAGCCATGAAAATTAATGGAGAGGTTAAAGCACATGAGATCTCCAATACCCAAAAATGGTTTGGGCAGATTCTAAACAGTTTGGGAGATATTAAAATAATTAATATTTTAATGGACTCTAAAATATTAATGTGAATTCATATAAAACTGAGTTAGAAAGGTCCAAAAGTCATGGATCAAGCCAAATTGAATCTTAGCCGTTGATTAGGGACTTAATCTCGTCCGTTGAATTGTCAACGAGAAAAGTATAAGAGGAGGCTTGAGGGTCACTTGGAGAACACATTGAGTTGATCAAGAATTCGTTTTTCTAGGGTAGGGCTTGCTGAGGAAATCGAAGGAGTGATCAGAGTTGCAGCTGAGGGGCAGTGAATACAAAAGAAGAGAGGGTACTGAGAGCATCAGCACAGAAGTCGGGAGAGAGGGACGCAACGCCGGATAAAGGCCACGTAGAGCCAGTCAGGGCCTACGCAGAGGCAGCCAGGAGATGCACAGTGCCAAAGAGAGCCAGCGTGGGTGACACAGAGACTCTAGAGGCTAACACAGTGCCTCTAGAGGCTGACACAGGGTGAGTTGGGGTGACCTTAGGCCAGAGAGGTTGACGCATTCCCTAGAGGCAGACGCTGAATATTTCGTGGGGCAGATTGGAGCTGAGAGCTATGGGAATGTTCATCCGAGGTTTTAGCCAGAATATCTGTCTCTGACTGAGAAATACTACTGCAGAGATCATTCTCTGTTGGATGAGCCGGTTTGGCACCTAGATTGTATTCTAAAACTGTTTAATAATAAAACCCTCAGATAGCTGCACCAGTTTTCCCACATTGGATTTTTCAAAGGAAATTAGTCCAAAAATAACAGTGTCACTTGTGTGCTTTTTTTGCCTTCAGTTGATGATCTGTATGTGTTGAGACTGTACTTGTATTTATTTTCAGCATTTACATGGTAAATAACTTGTTAATTAACATAGCAAGTAGGAAGAAATAAATCAGAAAGTACAGGAAGGATTTCTAACAATTAGACTTAGAAATTCCAACAAAGTAGTGGTATCAACTATCCGTGTCCAACAAGGAGGAAAGAGGCTTAGTTCTGCAAACACCAGTCCATGCTCCCTTCACACTTACCAACGGCCTCAACTAGCCAAAGAATATGTCTCTCTCAATGCCCAAATGCGTCATCTAGCAAGGGAAAACCAACAAAGATAAAAGGGTACCTAGACTTCCATGTACAATAAGAAAATTGACCATTGGTGCAGTATTAATGGTTCCCTCAACAATGATCTTAGTCGACCATGTCTAAGAGGGAAGGAAACTTGTCCTTCAGTAGTGAGTTCAATTTGGAGTGACCATGGATTGAGGTAGTACACACAAAAAATGGAGGAGAATTCAACCCTTAACAAACAACACCTAGATGACCCGTAAAAGACTGATGTATCGACCCCTTCTCAAGTCTAAAATGACCCACTAAAACACAACCTTTATCCTGTTAAATAATACCACCTCTGTGTGTCACTTATGGGTTCAATTTCAGCAAGGAAATACACTGTGTTTTTGTGCACACAACTTATCCAGTTTGGGGAAATGACCCACGACCAGCAATGGGAACCACTTTAGCTGATAATAGTGAAAGAGACTCGGCCCCTAAATGACAATGAAATCCTCTAGCTTCAGGATCAAGGAGATCAACCCATTTACTCTTCGGCTTATGATCTGTGCTTTGATACCATGTGAAAATTCGGAAACCCCGAATCCTACTGCAACAACTGATTAATTTTCTTCTATTTGTTAAATTAACTAAACAAATTATTTGCAGTTTCCTAACGGAAAATATCGAAACTAATACACTACATCCTTCACAAATACAATACTGCAGAAGAAAATAAAAACACTAGAAGAATAGATGTGCACACACAAAAAACACTGTTATTTTTGGACCAATGTCTTCAGAAAAACCCAACTTGGGAAAATCAGTGCAACAGATGAGGGTTTGATTATTATGCAGTAGTAATCTGAGTACAAATCATTGGATTCCCAAAATGGCTATTTGATACAGAGAATAAATTGGCAAAGAGGTAGTGAGAAAATATCTCACACTGTCACTGGAGATTCGACACTGATTCGGGTTCTGGATGAGCTGCCCTACACTATCTTTGTGCAGTCTCTGCGTGGGCTCACGCAGTCACTGCGTCACAGCTCAAGGGACTGCGTCACCCTTCCTTCTAATATTTTGCCCACTGGAAACTCAACTCCCTGGCCTTCTGGACTCACACCACGGCTTCTGGCACTGGATTGCGATTTCTCCTTGGTAAAATGGTAGACTCCCTTTGAAGCACTGTGTTGCCTCTGCGTGGCACTGCATTGCCTCTCCGGACCTCTCGATGCTTTCTATGCCTTACACTCACCGGGACTGGAAAAACCCCCTATGGTCTACTCTCCCCGCCCCTCGCTGCAAGAAGATCACTCGATCTCTCCCGACAACTCAGTGCTGCTACTCTTGAGAATTCGATCTCTAGACCTCACTATCTCTGTGTGTTCTCTAAGTGCCCCCCAAAATCCTTATAAAATCTTGTTGGAGCACCAACGATCAAGATTAAAGCATAATCAAAGGCTAAGATTAACTGGGATTTGATCCTCATCTTTATCTAGAAGATTCACACCAGATTTAATTACTACCCTTTAATTAATCACATTTCCTAAATTTAGACTTAGGAATACATTAAATATGATTAATTATTTTAATTAAACCATCTCTAGGTGGAATTTTCCCAAACGATTTTTGGGTCTTGGAGAATGCATGTGTCTTAGCCTCTCTACAAAATCTCAAGGCTAGAGCACATCTAATGCTACAAAAATCAACATCCATAACCCTCCATGTAAAGTGCTCATAAGAGGTCACACCAGCATGCCCTAGAGTATTCAATCCATGGAACCACCAATCATGTGCGTCCCCCTCCAAGTGCAAGGTAGCCATTTTAATGGCTTCCACCTTCGTCATTCGACTAAGCTGGAAATAAGTGTCTAATTTATCCACCCGTGCTCTAGCCGTGCACTTGAATGACCCATCAAATGTGGGGAGATATAACTTCCCAACAGTACATTGCAACTCCAAGCTTGGCATGCCTGAGCCTCCTACACCCCTGCCCTTGTCATTTTCCTTGAGTTGGCGTAATCTTTGAAGCTCAATGCAACTCGAAACTCCTCCCCCATCGATTGTAACTCATGGAAATACTCCCCCATGGGCATCTCGTCTTGTCCTGTTTTCTCTCTAGCTCTTGGTGGCAAAAATGTGGCTATGGTGGATCTAGTTGGCTCACTGAAAGTGTGAGGCTGGGTCAAGAGAGAATGATGGTCGAATTGATGCGATTCACCTGAACTCTCCCCTACTATGAACTCCTGATGGACGGTCTTGTCTCGGTTTCGCTGCTTAATCTCCTCCAACAATTTTTTTTGTCCCTTGGCCAAATTATTCAAAGCCTTCAAGAGGTTATTGAAGGTTGCCTCTTCTTTGCTAACTGGTCCTGCCATGCTTGCCTTCTCTATCTCCTACTCCAGGGCCTCAGAATCAGGCGTGATATCCAACTCCCTTTCTCTACTTCTTTACCTATGCCTCCTGTAGGTAATGTTGTGCTTGTCTTCTGTGGTCATAGAAGATTTCTCCCATGGCTGAGCCAAGACCAATGCTCTGATACCACTGTAATGTTCCTACTAGGAAATAACAATGATAATCAAGAAGAAACTTCAACATGCAAAACAAAATTCAATCCATGCATTAACAACCACAATTTACTCCAAAAACTATGCCAAGCTGAGCCATTTTATTAACTAAACCAAGACGAGTACAAACATGTATGGAATAGGTGCACCTGGGCTTGCTACAACAAACAAGACAAGATCCTAGGTGAGAAATGGAAGTGCCCAAGTCCCAGAAATGGCTCAGCTACTACATGTGCGTTCACCCAGAAAATCTATTGTTGTTGCTAGGAAATATCTACTGATTCAAACCTCTAGAGTGCTCAAAAATTTCCAAGATATTATCCACAACCTCTACTCCACCAGCTTAGCAAAACCCAGTAGAGAATCAAGCTAATTTCAGTTGACCCGAAAGCCCTAAAAAATGCACACTCCCTTCTTCAGCAGAAAAAGCGCACTACAGGAGTAAGCACCCTCAAATAGCCTCCCCAAACTCCCGAAAACTCCACAACAATCCCACTGCAAAATCTCCTCAACCAAGGCCTCAATTACCAACAATCCTTCACAAATCTCCCAGTATCTCACCCCTTGCGCAGGCCAAACCTGAGAACCTCTGCACATTGCCAAAAATCTAGATAAATGCTGCTCCAATCTCCCTCAAATCCAACCTTTCAAAGCACTCCAAACCTCCAACAAATACCAAGACAATAACTCCCAGGAAGACCCAAAAGCTAATATATTTGGGAGCAATTTCTCCCACAAGTGCATGCTCCTCTAACTACGCCTAGTCTGCTCCAAAGGAAGTTTGAATCTCCCAGCAATATCTCTTGGACCAACTCTAAAATGTAGCAAGTAACTCCCCTATGGTGGCACTTGAAGTCCACCGAATATGGAGGTGAGATCTCCCCTAGGAAACCTCTTGTGCTCAACAACACACGTAGACTTGGCTGAACAACTCAAGCATACAAGAAGCTCAATTCTCAATTTAGAAAAAGTCCCAAAATGATGTATTCTCCTCCTATTTATCCTTGGGCTCCTTCTTTCTATATGTGGACCCCATAATTCATCCCCGATTCTTCCCTTTCTCTCCACAAGTGTGAATTTCTCCAAGGGGTGTGTATTACCTCTTGGAGTGGCCCCCACTTCCCACTTATATTCGATTTGCCTCTTTTTTCCTATGTTTGATTCTCCCTTAATCAAAATTGCAAAGTTGGGTCTTCCTAATCCATTGTAATGACCCACCTCAAGTTATAGGGAACATAGAAATATTAGCATGCATACAAGACATGCATATGATAGCTACATATGCATGTAGCGCATGCACTACAATAGTATACAATGTACATGCTAACTTATTATAAAAATCCCAAGTAAAGGACAAACGAATTAATTATTAAAAATTCTAGTGAATACCTAACTCAAAATATCTATC
>APFE031537111.1:89141-119816 GCA_000404065.3 Pinus taeda | reverse complement strand
ATATAATAGTATTAAGCAAACAAAATGGGAAATGATAATATATATACTATACAAGCAAAAAGGGTAAAAGAATGTTGATGTCAACAATCACCAAGTTATTAACGAATAATAGAATTATAATAGTTCAAGCTAGTATGTGTAAAAAACCTCTTGAATACGTGTAAATACCTCTATGTACCTGACTGTCGCTGCTAAAGCCAGGTCCACTAATATCAGAGGCATGGGAATTGGTGACCATCGAAGAACACTTTAAAGGCCATTCACAGTAGTCAAAAGGGGGGAGAAACATCTAGAATAAGGGAGCAAGAAATTTTCTAGCAAGAACAAAAGGGAAGGAAATTTTCTGGCAAAAATAGAGAGCCACAGTTAAAGGGAATTTTGTGTGAAAATTCTATCACTATAGCAACTGATTTATTTTTCCTACTTATTCCACAATAAGTTATTTATGAAATTACTTCAATAAACATTCAAATAAATATTGTTGCATATATCACACCGTAATACAAAAACAAACATATGCACAAGCATTAACACATTGGCACAGATATTTTGGACAACAATCCCTGGAAAAACCCAATGTGGGAAAACCTGTGCAGCAAGCGAGGATTTTATTATTCAACAATTCTTCTGTACAACAGGGTGCCAAATTGGCTTGCCCACAAAGAGAAATAATTCTCCAACACTTCTCCCAATCCCAGCGTCAGCCCGACTGACCTCTGCTTGGCTCTCAAACCATCTGTGTCAGCCCCTACTTGACTACGTCAGCCCTGGGCCTCTCTGCGTCACGCAAACCCAGCAAGTGACTGCGTAGTCTTCTTCTGCCTCAACATTTGCCTCTCCTGCCTCAACACTAATCTCCATTGGCTAATCCTGCCTCTCTACTCCGTACTTGTTGCCTCCTGACTACTCACCAAACCACTGGTTCAATTTCTCAGCTAACCTTGCTCCAAAAATTGAACTGACTGGTCTCCCTCAGAGTTTTCTCCAAGTGACCCTCAAGCCTCCTCTTATACTATTCTCGTTGAAAAATCAACGGTCAAGATTAAGTCCCTAATCAACAACTAAGATTAGATCTGGCTTGATCCATGACTTCTGGACCATTCTAAAACAGTTTTATATTAATACACATTAATATTTTATTTTCCCTAAGTTTAGACTTAGGGACTCCATTAAAAATATTAATTATTTTTAATATCTCCCAAATCGTTTAGAATCTGCCCAAACCCTTTCTAGGTATTGGAGATCTCATGTGCCTTGGCCTTTCCACAAATTTTCGTGGCTAGAGCACATCCGATGCTACCCCAAATCAACACTCCCTCTTAGCGAGGAATATGCTCTAGTAATACTCCTCACTGAGTATCACCCTAATCATCTAGCATCGGTCCTTGTGTTGATGCTAAGCCTCCCTGCTCAACATCCTCTGCACTGCTGCATCCTGTACTGGATGGCTCTACTATTGCCACTGCTGCATCTGTACGACAACTCCTTCTGCATCCTTGAAGTTATCACTTTCGTTTCTGCTACTGAAACGGGTTCTTTACCATCCCCATATTTTCCCTTAAGTAGTCAAATTTTGACCTTCCAAGGGCCTTGGTGAGGATGTCCGCCACCTGTTCTCCTGTAGGAGTGTAGCTCAACTGTACAGCTCCTCGTTGGACACAATCCCTAACAAAGTGACACCGGATATCAATATGCTTCGACCTATCATGAAACACTGGATTCTCAGAGAGCTTGATGCAACTTTGATTATCATACATGATCCTGGTCGCCTCCATATTCCTTCTGAATAGGTTCACAAGCAGTTTTCTAATCCATATGGCCTCACACGAAGCTGTGCTTACCGCCATATATTATGCCTCAGATGAGCTCAGAGTCACGGACTTCTGTTTCCTACTACACTAGGAGGTCATTCCTGATCCAATGTTAAAACAGTACCCAAAGGTACTTTTCCAATCCACTGAACTTCCTGCCCAATCTGCATCAGTAAATTCACTCAATCTGATATCCTTACTCCTGGTGTACAAGAGTCCATAATCGACTGTTCCCTGTAAATACCTGAGAACATGTTTGGTTGCTACCCAGTGCGTCCTCTTCGGTTCCACCATGAACTGACTGAGGGTGTTGATAGAGTAGCAAATTCCTGGCCTGGTATTAACCAAATACATCAGGGACCCTGTGATCCACCTGTATAGGGTAGGATTGACATCCTTGTCTTCTGATGCATCAATCTTCTTCCAGTTGGTGATCATTGACGTAGCCATAGGTCTACAGTCCTCCATCTCAAATCTTTTCAGGATTTCTGTAGCATACCTCCCTTGCCAAAAGAAGATTTCTCCCTTTTGCTACCAAACTTCCAACCCTAGGAAGTAGTGCATTCGTCCCAAATTCTTCATATCAAATTCTGTGGCTAGATTCTTCTTGCAGTCCCCAATGAGTCTAGATGATCCTGTTAGAAAGAGATCATCCACATACAATACTAATATTAGCGGCTTGTTCTCTACAACCAAATAGTAGAGATTCGGATCCACGTCACTCTTGACAAACCCCATTTTCTGCAAGTAGCCATCTATTCGACCATACCATGCTCTCGGTGCCTGTTTCAGCCCATACAAGGCTTTCTTTAGTCTGCATACATGAGACTTCTTCTCAAGAGTTTCAAATCCCTCTGGTTGTTCAATGTATATCTCCTCTTCTATTACCCCGTTCGGAAATGTCGTTTTGACATCCATCTGATGGATCTCCCATCCCATACGGGCTGCAAGAGATATCACGGTCCTAATAGATGTATACCTGGCTACCAGGGCGAAGGTCTCCTCATAGTCAATCCCTTCCTTTTGAGCATACCCCTTAGCCACAAATCTAGCCTTGTATTTCTCAACACTGTTGTCTGCAACGTATTTGATCTTGTAGATCCATCTTGAACCTACCACTGATCTGTCTTGAGGTCTTGGCACCACCTCCTAGACATCATTTACCATTATGGAGTTGTATTCCTCTACCACCTAATCTAGTCAAACCTGATGTTGAGCTGCCTCCTTGAAACTGGCAGGCTCTCCATCCTGAGCTACTAATGCTTGATATCTATCTGGTTGTTTTTGGTCCCTCTTATTATTTCTTGGCGCACCGCTGAAGTCCTCTACATCTTGCTGAATCTGACGAAGTTCTACTAGTTCTTCCTCTGCGAGCAGGTGCTTCCGTGAACTCCTCCTCCTCATTCTGAGAATCTTCCTGTCCTGAAGAAGAATTCTTTACTTCTGTTGAATGAAGAGGCTTAACCAACGACTCCTCTTTCAACTACTCCTCAGAAGGAATCTCGCAAGATCTTTTGAAAGCCCTATCCTCCATGAACTTTACATCTCGTAGTATACTACCTTCCTGCTCCCTGGAAGATAGATTCTGTATGCCTTAGCATTCTTGCTATATCCTACCATATATCCCTTTTCCGCAGTATGATCCAACTTCTTCCTCTTTTCTTTGGGTATGCGGCAATATGCTAGACTCCCTAATATCCTGAAATGACTAACTTCAGGTGTCTTCCTTGTGAAGACTTTCTCTGGAGTAATCTTGCCCACTGCCCGATGAGGAGTCGTGTTCTGAACATAGACTGTTGTGTTTCATGCTTCTGCCCACAGGAATTTTGGCATATCCTGATCATACATCATGGCCCTAGCTGCTTCTACAATAGTCCTGTTTTTTCTTTCTGCTACCCCATTCTGCTTCGGATTATATGGAGTTGTCCACTCTCTTCTGATGCCCTCCTTAGCACAAAAATCAATGAAGTCCTTATCGACATATTCTCCACCATTATCTGAGTGGAAATATTTTATTTTCTTCCCATTCAGATTCTCCACTAGAGCCTTGAACTCCTTGAATCAACAGAAAACCTCATCCTTGTTTTTCATAAAATAAATCCAAGTTTTCCTTGAGTGGTCATTAATGAAGGTAAGGAAATACTCGACACCACTGAGAGCTTTGACGGACATAGGTCCGCAAATATCAGAGTGTATCAATCCTAGTACACTCTTGGCCTTATGTTTTCTCCTAGGAAATGTTGCCTTGGCATACTTTCCTAGAACACATCCCCTGCATACATCATCTCGTTCCGTACTCAAATCTGGAACTCCTGTTATAGTGATCCTGAGAATTCTTAGAGCTCCATGGTGCAAGTGACCAATTCTTTTGTGCCATAGTTCGTTAAAGTCCTTGTCTCCATGACTGCCTATTAGTGCCAGTGGTGATTCTAGTTGCAATCTATACAACCGATTACTTTTGATCCTGATCTACACTTTTTTTTCCAGCTTGAGTGTTTGACATAAACCTTCTCCTTGATGAAGTAGATGCCATGGCCCTTGCCTTGTAGTTGCGACATGGAAAGTAAGTTCATCCCCAATCCTGGTACATGCAGTACATTTGTAGCATGGAACCGTTCTCTTGATTCTGTTTGAAAAACTATGGTACCCTTCCCTATTGGAGTTCACTTTGCCTTGTTCCCCATGGTGATCTGAAAGTTCATCTTTTCTTCTCGATATTTTGAGAAACACTCCCTAATTCCCATCATAAGCCACAAAGTTCCACTGTCTATATACCATACCTTTGATGATGCAACACTAGTCATACACGCCACTTTTTCTTCCAGCCTAGAAGCCAACATAGAGAAATCGAAATCTCTCTCTCTTGTGCAATCTTCTGATAATTTGTGTGTCCCCTGACGTGGATGCCTCTGCATCGTGGTCTCGACCCATAACTGATTTTCCCTTTCTGTCTATGATTACTTGCTCGGATACCATGTGAAAATTCTATCACTGCAACAACTAATTTATTTTTCCTACTCATTCCACACTAAGTTAATTTTGAAATTACTTCAATAAACATTAAAATAAATACTGCTACATATATCACACCGTAATACAAAAACAAACATATGCACAAGCATTAACACATTGACACAGATATTTTGGACAACAATCCCCGGAAAAACCCAATGTGGGAAAACCAGTGCAACAAGGAATGATTTTATTATTCAACAATTCTTTTGTACAACAGGGCGCCAAACTGGCTTACCCACAGAGACAAATAATTCTCCAGCACTTCTCCCAATCCCAGCGTCAGCTCGGCTGACCTCTGCGTGGCTCTCAAACCCTCTGCGTCAACCCAAAGCCTCTCTGTGTCACTCATGCAGGGCAAACAAGTGACTGTGCAGTCTTTTGCTGCCTCAGTGTCTACCTGAAAAGCCCTACGTCTGCCTGTCCTGCCTCAGCACTGATCTCTAGTGGCTAATCTTGCCTCTCTGCTCCGTACTTGCTGCCTCCTGATTGCTCACTAGACCACTGGTTCAATTTCTCAGCTAACCCCGCTCCAAAAATTGCATTGACTGGTCTACCTCAGTGTTTTCTCCAAGTGTCGCTCAAGCCTCCTCTTATACTTTTCTCCTTGACAAATCAATGACCGAGATTAAGTCCCTAATCAACAGCTAAGATTAGATTTGGCTTGATCCATGAATTTTGGACCATTCTAACACAGTTTTATATTAATACACATTAATATTTTACTCCATTAAAAATATTAATTAATTTATATCTCCCAAACCATTTAGAATCTGCCCAAACCCTTTTTGGGTATTGTATATTTCATGTAGCCTCTCCACCAATTTTCGTGGCTAGAGAACATCCAATACTACCCCAAATCAACATTTTGAGGGTGGAATTGATTGAGAAATCGAGATTTGAGCACTGTTCTTGGGGTTTTGGGCACAGGGGATACAAGACCTCAATTTTGAAGTCTTCTGGATCTAGGAACCGGATAGGTTGATCCCAGATAGGCTGGGAGGAAATGGTTGGTTTGGTAGCAGGAGCGAAGCAATGACATCTCAAAATCGGCGTCAAACTAGATATACAGGTATGTATCTGCAATTAAATTTGGTAAATTTAGTTTAAATTTGATTGGTATATTGCTGGTGAAATTTTCTGTCTTACACCCACTTTTCCTAAGTCCATCATGTCAAGATACCAAAATTGTGCAAAAATGTATTTACTTAGCAAAATTGCTAAGTGGGAACATCACATAAGATGATAATGTCAGATTGTCCTTCTTTAATGCCTAGCGCATCAGCTCTTAGCAATTCATCTTCCTAACACAATAACTCGGTCTTTCTGCAAATAATAAATTGAACTCCTTAGAATGATAATTCGGCCCTTAGGGATAATAATTCAGCCTCCTACTTGAAGTGAAAGTTCGGCCCCTGCAACACAAGAAGTTCGGCCTTTATAAAATAGAATTTGACCTTGTGCAAATTGGAAATTCGGTCTCTCTAGATAGGCAAGTCAATCTCCTCCTAGACTGATAATCAACCTCCTTGAAAAATCAATTCATCCTCCTCTGGAGATGATCAATTTCTTTACTAGCCAGGGTGGTTGCACAACCACCGAAACCAATCACCACCAGCTAGGGTGTGTATTTCCACACTGAAACTGGGAATACTCAAGGGTTTCTCCTTCACACAATAGCAACCCGAGCTCCATGAAAATTCACAAATCAAATCTCGCATGTTCTCCCCTTGAGTCTCCTCTTCTATTTAAAATCATTTTCCTCCTAAGAAAACCATGGGTGGTAATCAATACCAATAACATGGGTCACTTATTTTTCTAAGGTGACTTTACCACCTTTTATTTAATTATTAAGATAATATCTACTAATTAACCTGTTGCAACCCATTTTTTATTGTCAATAACCTATGGGGGTCATGGTAGGCTATGACTCCAACTCTCTCCACTACTATGGATTGGAAAGGGACATTACAGAACCTTGGTGAATTTTTTGCATATCTGTGATGTATCTGGACTTTGTATTCAATATGTATTAAATTATTAATGGCATATGCAAGTGGGGATGGTGGGTCGGGTAACATGAAACACAATGTGATTTTGATACTCATATGCTCTTACCCTTGCATGAACTTGTGCCTCATCCTGAACCTTGTGGTTCATTCTCTGATTCAAAATTTCTATACAGATGTGGGCTCTAACGGTCTATTATAAATAGAATTTAACTCCCTCTTTCCCTATAGGCAAGCTTCCTCAACCACTCATGGCCTTCCCGGCTACTTATTATTGTGTTATCCCTGCATACCATCCACTCTCTTTAAGCTTCCCAAAGTTTTTTTTTTCAAGTTATATCATCCTTCATTGATCTCACCTTTTCCCTAAGCCTAATGAATCTCTCTATCCTACTTCAATGGATGTCTGATTTGGGGACACGAATTTCATAGGATGTAGACAAATTCATTTTCAGAAGAATCACGATAAGCCTCTTTATAAAACTTTGAGGTTTTTCCTGGAATCCTGTTCCAACAAGGGAGGGAGAAATATTCTCTGTTTCTTTGTAGGATTGACAAAAACTGCTTCTATGAAATTATACCTATTAAAAATTTCAGTCTAAGAAATTAATGTAAGAAGATACATTATGGTGATGCACATATGTCTACCTACGTAATCAACAAATTTCTTAAAACTTTCCATAAAACACGAGGATGTTTGGAAAAATACTTACATTTCTCTGCCACAACACAAACCAAACAGCACCAAGGGAGCCAAATGAGAAGAAGACAGATGACCACCTAAAATTGTGTATGAGCATTGGAGACAAGGACAATCCTGTCACTGAACCAAGATACATCCCACTGTACACAAATGCCAATGATCTGCTCCTTTCTTCAACAGGAACCCACCTAGACAGTAGATTGCTCATAGCAGGCATAGCAACTCCCTAGAATGTAGAAAGATGCCAACATGATAGAAAAGACTCATTAGAATACTATAAGTAAAGGTCACATACTAGAAAATGGATATAAATAACTCACGTGAAAGAGAGACAAGAATCGATTCCAAAATGATAAACAACAAATCTCTGTAGTGAGATACATTCCAACATCCAGGTCACTAGACAAGTAAAAAATTATGATGGTAGTAGTGGACTCGAGAACCTGCATCAATGTCTGTCTTCACAGAGTCCCAGGAAGAAGGTTATTTTCTATCTAAGATTGAATGATTTATATGTCAGTGCTAGGAGTGACATGAATAGAAAAAACTTCTTCTACCAAAATATATACCATAGAAAGTCTTGCAAGGGAAATCATTTTGAAGTAATGTAACTTCAAAAATATTATGTAAAAATTCTAGTATATCAGTACACTACAAACATTTCCTTTGACTGTGTCAACATCACGAACATTTTTCATATACAGGAAAATGAGAATGTGATACAAACCACAAGAATAGCAAATCTGTTAAATATTTCTGATTCAATACCAAAACAAAGACGAGTTATGAAATGTTGTGATAAATATTCCATCACGATTGTCAAGAGATTTTCCAAAGTTGAATGTCAGAGTTAGTTAATTCAATGTTTTACTGAAAAGGCTAGTGTTGTGTAATGTCCCAATTGAAATAAATTTGGAACAACTCGAATTTTAACTCAAAAAATCTCCAGATAAAAATTCCATGCATAAACAGAAGATTGTCGTGTAAAATAGAACATATAAAATGCATGCAATTCTATAATCACAATAAGTAGAAACAATCTCAGCTTTATTATAATATATAAACTGGGGTTTTACATGCTGGAATAACAAAATAGCTGAGATAGCTGGCCTCAACAAATTTACAATAATGCCACAATGAGCCTCCCAAATCACACTAAAAATCAAATAACGGCAGCATGTGAACCATGAATGGGTCCACCAAAGGAAGATGGGTGCTTGCCCAATCTCTCTAAATCACCTGACGGTTTCCGTCCTAGAGTTACCAATGGAGTAAAGAACCGTTCTCAACTTCTCATACAAGAAACAATACGCAATCCAAGATGTCCTCAAATGGCCTCCTTCTCCTCTTTTATAGATCTGATGGACTCCTCTGGAACCTCCCATATTATTATAATTTTAATCATGGAGCACTTTTCCCTCTTTTATTTTAATTAAAATATTCCTTTTAATGCGAGAAAAGGGTAAATTGGCCACCATGTCTCCTCAGGTCATTGAAACTCACATCCAACCATCCCATCATGTATATCTTCTCCTCCCGGTTCCAAGGAGCTATTACACTGAGGTGTTTTGTCAAGTATTCCTCCCGGAATGCCACCTTAAGCGTAATTAGTTGAGTCAAACCCAATAATAACTTTGTTTTCTGAAATTTGTCGAAATGCGCTGGAACGAAAGGAAAACTGTGCGTATGATGGAATATGCCAAGTGAATGCCATCAGATCCCATAAAACTCCTCAAAAATCCATTGGAATCTCTGATGAGATAAACCTACTCCACTGACCTCACCATCCCCTGCGCTGGAAATCCACCCTGGTTGTACTATGTGTTGAAATTTCTGAGTCTAACCGTTAGAAATTTTATCTGTATTCTTCTGGTTTATTTCTCCTACTTGTTAATTACAAACAAGTTATTTAAACATATAAAAATTGAAATAAATACAATACAGTCTCAACCATCTACAGATCAACAACTGAAAGAAATAGCAAACACACAAGTGACACCGTTATTTTTGGACAACCCGTCCCTGGAAAAACCCAACTTGGGAAAACAGGTGTAGCAATTCTAAGGGTTATTTATTATGTAGTATATGCTTGAGTACAATTGGGTGCCAAAATGGCTCACCCGACAGAGAAAAATAACTGACAGTAATACCTCTTTATTCGGAAGCAGATATTCAGAAAATCTGCCCTACGAAACCCTCTCCAACACAACTGAAGCACTACATGAGCCCTCTTGGCCTCTGCGTTAGCCTCAAAACCCTCTGCGTCAGCCCTTTGAGGCACTACGTAGCCTCTATGTCCTTTTGCGTCACTCCTGCTGCCCTTTGCGTGGATGACATAGGCCCTCTGGCCTCTGTGTTGTCTTAGCTAGCCTCTAGGTGGCTTGCTTTGGCTTCTGCATCTACCTCTACGCTGGTCTCTTGGTACTATCTCTGCGTCTCTGTCCAGTACTCACTGCCCCTCGCTGCAAACTGATCACTGATTCGACTTTTCTTAGCAAACCCCGCTCTAGAAAATCGATTGACTAATCACTTTGGTGTGTTCTCCAACTGACTCTCAAGCCTCCTCTTATACTTTTCCTATTGGTCCTTCAACGACCGAGATTACATCTCTAATCAACGACTAAGATTAGATTTGGCTTGATCCATGTATTTTGAAACCTTCTAACCCAATCTTATATTAATATCCATTAATATTTTATTTTTCCTAAGTTTAGACTTAGGAACTCCATTAAAAATATTAATTATTTTAATATCTCCTAAACTAGGTAGAATCTGCCCAAACCATTTATGGGTCTTGGAGATCTCATGTGCTTTAGCCTCTCCACCAATTTCCATTGCTAGAGCACATCCGATGCTACCCCAAATCAACACTCCCTCTTAGCGAGGACTGTGCTCTAGTAATACTCCACACTGAGTATCACTCTGATTACATGGCATCGGTACCTGTGCTGACTTTAGGCCTCCCCGCCCAACATCCTATGCATTGTTGCATCCTGTACTGCTTCCCATGGCTATGCCACTACCACTATTGCATCCATATGGCAGCTCCCTCTGCATCTGTGTTGTTGCTAGTCCTTTCTCCCAACACTGCATCTGCATTGCAACCCCCTCTCATCATGCTGCATCGTGCTACTACCAACTGCTACTACACTGCAACTCAGTCACTGAGAAGTACGTAACTGATCCACCCAACTACTGACATCCCTGTCAGGCTAGAAACACTCTCGATGTTGAAGCTCTCTCTGCCGCTAACAAGTGCTCCCTCTACTGCCTCTACGCTGCTGCAATAACTCCCTGCCTCTCGCACCGCTACAAACCTCTCTGTGCCATCCTACACTATTGCAACCTACTTTGTGCTTCTCACATTACTGTAGCCTGCTAGCTCTGCTGCCCGGGACTACTGCACTGTAGCACTCTTTGTCGCTTCATCCGCATCTGTCTCTACCAACATCCGCAAGTACTACTACTCTCTCTTCGGGGCTCCCGTAGCAAGGTATAATCCAAGAGGTTGGGTACCTCAAGGATCCTGCCCCTCATTGCCTGTAGCCCTCCTGACTACAGCTCGATGTCTCCCCACCTCTTCTCTAGAGATACATGAGCACTCATGGCACAATCATCATCCTCTTCTACCTACTTTCCGCCTTCACTGGCACTGCTGTGGAGTCAAATGCCTCTCCCTTGTTCTTCTTCCTTGGACATTAGTTTGCATAATGACCCAGTTTCCCACAGTTGAAGCATTTGACCTTGGAGAGGTCCTTTTTCTTCCTCTTCTCCTGCTTCTCTATAGATGCCAGAGCTGCATCCTCTTCCTCTTCCTTCTTGATTGGAACTCCTTTGTTGCTACTTCCCATATTTCTCTTCCGTCTGATCTCTTCTTGGCGAAGAGCCGCCCACAATTCTTCCCAATCTGGAAGATTCTCCCTTCCCGGAATGCTCTAGACGAATGTCTCCTAATCCTCGGAGACTGCATTTAGAGTAGTGCTCACCATCAACTCCTAATCCGGCGTGGCCCCTATGGAAGTCAGTTGGTCCCGGATCTCCTTCAATCTCCCGAGGAAGTGATCTATCTACTCCCCCTTCTACATCTGGTATGACCACAGCTGATTCTCATGTAACATCTTCCTCTGCAAGGAAGTATGCTGGTACAACTTCTTCAAGGCGTCCCACATTTCCTTTGTCATCTCCTTCTCAGCAATATGTTGGACCACATGATCCTTGACCCCATCAAGGATGATGCATTTCGCCTTGGCCATTGCCTCCTCATACTTCTCATTATGAGTCGGGTCAAATGGGATAGCCACTGATCTCAAGGCGAAGGCCTTGATGCGATGTCTATCTAGAATGGATAGGATCCTGGCCTTTCAGACCACAAAGTTGGATGCCCCGCCAGCCTGTCCTGATCCCTCAGTCCATTCAAGGCCATCTCTTTGCTCCTCCGAGTCTCTACTTCCCTTTGGAAGTTTTCTCTTCGACTCCCTCTAAGTCACTACTTTCCATTTGGAAGTTCTCTGCTAGACTCCCTCTGAGTCTCGATTTCCCTCCTGGAAATCCGACTGCCAACCATCGAGTCGCACCTCTCTGATCTCCTATGCACCTGCAACACTGATCTGGATTCCTTGGCTAGAAATCCGCCTCGGTAGCGACTCCCTCTACCTTGGTTTGCCCTATTAGGTATTGTTCTTCCAACAACACCCCACCAGCTTCACTCCTCACACACTGCCCACAACTTCCTAAGCCCCAGCAACCAAAGGACTGAGCCACTAGGCTCTGCGCAATCCTGGCGCTAGCTGAAATTCTCCCCTAGCCAACTACGTTAACCCTCCTGGTCTCTGTGTGAGCCTTTTTTTGCCCTCCTCATCCTCTGCGCTGACCTCTCTTTGGCTCGAACTGATGACGCAGTCCCTCTGCGTCAACTCTTCTTCGCTGCTTTCTGCTAGGAACAACTTATGTTACTCGGGACAGTTGTCTCTACTGCAAATGCTCTGTTTCAGCTGGTGCTTTCAGCTCTCCTGTGATTTGCAACCACGCTCTGATACCATGTTGAAATTTCTAAGTCTAACCATTAGAAATTTTATCTGTATTCTTATGGTTTATTTCTCCTACTTGCTAATTACAAACAAGTTATTTAAACATATGAACATCAAAATAAACACAATAAAGTTTCAACCATGTACATATCAACAGTTGAAAGAAATAGCAAACACACAAGTGACATCGTTATTTTTGGACAACTCATCCCTAGAAAAACCCAACTTGGGAAAATCGGTGTAGCAATTCTGAGGGTTATTTATTATGCAGTATATCCTTGAGTACAATTGGGTGCCAAACTGGTTCACCCAACAGAGAAAAATAACCGGCAGTAATACCTCTCTATTTGGAAGCAAATATTCAGAAAATCTGCCCCACGAAACCCTCTCCAGCACAGTTGAAGCACTGCGTCAACCCTCCTGGCCTCTACGTCAACCCTCTGAGGCACTGCGCAACCTCTACGACCTTTTGCGTCACTCCTGTTGTCCTCTGCATGGATGACGCAGGCCCTCTGGCCTCTACGCTATCTCAGCTAGCCTCTGCGTGGCCTGCTCTAGCTTCTGCATTTGCCTCTCTGCCTCTGCGCTAGTCTCTCACCACTATCTTTGCCTCTCTGTTCAGTACTCACTGCCCCCCTCTGCAAATTGATCACTGATTCAATTTTTCTTAGCAAACCCTGCTCTAGAAAATCAAATGACTGATCATTGTCGTGTGTGCTCCAACTGACCCTCAAGCCTCCTCTTATACTTTTCCTGTTGATCCTTCAATGGTCGAAATTACATCTCTAATCAACAGCTAAGATTATATTTGGCTCGATCCAAGTCTTTTGGAACCTTCTAACCTAAGTTTATATTAATACCCATTAATATTTTATTTTTCCTAAGTTTAGACTTAGGAACTCCATTAAAAATATTAATTATTTTAATATCTCCTAAACCGGGTAGAATCTGCCCAAACCATTTCTGGGTCTTGGAGATATCATGTGTTTTAGCCTCTCCATTAATTTTCATCGCAAGAGCACATCCGATGCTACCCTAAATCAATGCTATCAAGAAGAATAAAATTGGGGACATGAAAGTCCTTCGGCCCCAAGATTACTTGCCCTTAAGCAATTCAAATTTGTGGACCAATCTGGTGGCCCAATGCAATTAAGAACCAATGCCAGGATCCCATACAAACCACTGGGTGATGCTCTGTTTCTGTGTCAGCCCACCATGAACGAACACCTCAATGCCTAGATCCCAGACTAGTCTCTGATTGAACCCGGCATCAACAAATCCTCCTGGATCCCAATGCCAACAAGAAGGAGCATCAATGCTCCATGGCTCGTATTGTGCTACAACTCCGACTGTGAATGCTGCTCCATCCACTGCGTACCAACTCATCACCTCTCTCCAATCCAACCCTTGGCATAGACCAAGGTCAATCTCATCATGTTGATGTCGTGCTGAAATATTGATGAGTGGCTAGCCTACATGCAGCTAACTGAAGCATGTGATATCCCTCACCTTTGAGGGCTCTTGCAATACAATGCTCCTGACTAAAAATGATACTCCATCAAAAGGATACCATCTCATGATCTCTTGCTAATCCAATGCATGGACACCTGTGCAAGGGATATGTCTGCTATGCTGAAACTGGTCCATGCTCAGCTCGTGATGCTCTACCTGGACAATCCAAACATGTCCAAGAAACCCTGTCTCTCTCCCTCTAATTGGAAAAAGTGGGCAAACTGTGCTGCAAGGCCCGTCTATGTACTCCTGGAGAAGGCTACTGCCTAAAAATGTTGCGGCTCGTTTAGCTGCCACTACATCTGTTTGCACCTCATCAATGGGTAGTCCCAAAGATGGCTGCACTGCCATCTCCCTCGCCTGGTAGGAAACTCCACGCTCCTCTTGTCCACCAATATCCTGCCAAAATGTCCTATCATACTCTAGCATTTCCTGAGGACAAGTGTCAACGAATATTGTCACCTAGCTAGCTGTCTGTACATTTGTCTGTGCCTCATCAATGGCTAACCCCAAGGGTGGCTGCTCATCCTCCACCATCACGGGTTCAATATCAATCTCCAACTGGCTCTCCCAAGAAGGCTCATCATGCATACTGTGCACCTCATCCTCCTCAATTGACTCACGCTCCATCATATGTTGCTCATGCTGACTCATCACTGGTGACACACTATCTTGAATGCCGCTCCTAGGACCCACGGACTGCTCATCATATGAATTTGTCCTGATGTCAATGAATCGACATGACTCATGCTCCTCTGTGTGCTCTGTATGCTGAATTATTAGCCGCTCATCTACTCCCTGATATCTTTCCCACATGGAAACAATCGACTGCTCCTCATACTCATCTACCCCACATGGATGCATATATTGGCTACTGTCATCAACTCCACATGATTACTTGTGCTCCTCTAGTATCATCGTATGAACCCATGGACTCGTCCAACGAAGAGTCCTCCTCTTGACAGACATAAAGAATATCTCCCTTCTCTACTGTTGTCATCTCCTCAGTGTCATTCAAGCATGAGTGGTTAGGTCCCCAAGGTCCTTTGCAGATGAAGCAAAGTCCCTTCCTCCTCATCTCATTCTTGCTGCATGAGCCGCCAAACTTGATTTGCTCCTCCTTGGTCAACTGTCTCCTAAACAACCCAATGTTCTACTCAACCAACCTCTCCGCTAGATCAAAAGCAGTAGGTGAGATCAACTGCTCTCTCCTCCAAACAAACAACAATCGAGATTGCAACTCCCAATAGATGGCATCACGGCCTCTCATACATGAAGAAGACAAGATGGACTGCATGCATGCTATGACTCTGTCAGGATGATGTTTCCTAATGTTGAAGAAGCATTGGAACATCTGCAAGATCATACCATCATACTCTAGATCAAACATGACTTCATTTGTCATAGTCACAGCCATAATTTCTAAAATCTCAAGCTTCTTCCCAAATGTAGGACCCACACTATTCTCTAAGTCCTGAAAAGTATCCACTATCAGCTTGAAAACTCGCCTCATAACATCATCATTGTAAGCAGCTCTAGGGGCGGTTAGTCTCATGATGTGACTGAGACAAGATGCAACTGGAAGTCTAACCCCCTCAAAAGGTTCCCCCCAAGAACTTGGGTTGTATGAGAGCAAGCATAGCTGGTTTTAGAGCCCAAATTAGTTTTCTCCCTTCTAACTGGCTACTTTGAAAATGAGGGCATCTAGTTCATCAAGTTTGAATAGAACCTTCCATGTGACCCCCATGTGCTTCAAATTTGTTCCAAGAGAAAAAATCTTGTGTCCTCTTACCTACCCCTCCTACACATCCTTTGGTTGCTCTCTCTGAAGAATGGCATAGACCCCTCTTGATAAAGGTTTGTTGTTTTGCTTGGGTCTCTGGTCCAATGATTCATGGTGGTCCAAGGAACTAATTTTTGTGTTGTTCCATTCATTCAGAAGTTTTTTGAACCTCCCCATGGTCTAGCTTAATGAAGACAATACATCTGGCTAACAACTAGTAGCAATACATGCATCACTGTAATATCCCTAATTAGCCATGGCTGATTGGAATATTCGATTTTGCTCAATTTTGCCTTCTATAGTTATTAATAAATAAAAAGGTGAGAAAAAGGGGAACATAACTCACTTTTTAAATAAAGTCACTCCCTAGTAGCACAACGTTGTGACTTAAAAGGGGAGCCAAGGGGGCCAAGGGACCACATAGAGGAGGGGCCCACGCAGACACTTGGAGGGAATGCACAAATGGAGAGGAGCACGTGGAAAGAGAGGGGCTACGTTGGAGGAGGTGGGCCTTGGGGTTGAGAGAGGCCAATGCTATAAAGGAGAGAGGAACCTCCTCATTTTGGCATTTGATTATGTGCATTTGAGCTAGTCACTTCGACTTGGAGCACGCTAGCTGTTTAGCCTGTCTGCAGCACTGTTTAATGCATTGAGTGTCTCCGTTCGGAGATCTCACCCTTAGCCCCAAGGGACTGCAAGTGCCTACTCAGGCAAGGTAGTTTTCAACAGTCTTTTGCAGTAGGATTGATCCTTGGCGTTGAGGAGCTGAGCATTTGAGGATTGCGCAGTCTTGAGAGAGAGGGACGCAGTTCTTATGGTGGGAGTTCTGGATTGGGGATTTTGTGGAGGATTTGAGCTGGGAGATTGAGCAAGGGATCAACCCTTGCATATTAGAGGATTTTTGCAGAGTTTCGGGCAGAGTTTTGGAGGATTCTACTCAGTGGCAGCGCAGAGCCTTGAGGGACAACGTAGATCCTCAAGGGGGTGATTTTCGGAGGTCGGCTATTTTAGAAAATCTTTCTAGGTTTTTCTGGGTTTCTTGAGTAGAGGTTGATTCCAGAGTTTCAACATTTACTGAGGAGGGGAACAACCCCAAATCCTCATTTGATTTCCAGTAGTAGTAGCAACACAGCAGTTCTCCAGCAGCTTGAACACAGTTTAGAGAGAGGCCATTCCTTTACTATTCTGAGTGTATTTCTTCACTTGCCTTGTACAAGTCGAGGTGCCATCTTTCTGATCACCTCCTATACTCATTCCATTACTCAATATAATAAAATGGCTTACATTTCTCTTTGCATTTCTTCAGTATCTGCTTATATTTCATGTTTACATTATTATATGTTGCACCACTGTTATTTTTATCACTTTGAGCTTCCTGGTTACTATATCCTTTATACGTATTTGGTTAGAGTTTGCTTGGGTTTGAGGGATATCCTGGGAAAGTAATATTACAATCACTCATACAACTATAGTTGGTCCTTGCTTATCTTTACAATGGATAGCAAGTATAGATAAACAGGAGCTCCCTATGACATAACTCAGAAATGGCTTTGATATCAATACATAGAGGTTGACAATAAGGTGAAGAATAATATTTGGTGCTTCAGAACAAAAGATTGATATGGTAGTTATGAACATACAAACCCAAAAAAATACATGACAGTCAACTATACAACCAAAATACGAAGAATTTATGGAGTGGGTATAAGAATCTAGACCATGCGCTTTCTTAAGTAATGATGATGAAGCTGTCTTCAGAGATTCTGGGTCTGAAATATGTATCTCTGGATTGCATATGGTTAAATATCATCAGCGGGAGTTCTCTTCACGAAACAACCCCTTCATTTCCTTTTGTTCCCTGTTCTGCTAACACTTTATAAGTTGGTACGCAGTTGCTGCTACAGAAGATATATTGCAACTCTCCTAAGAGAAATCACCTATATGTGTAGCAGAGATATGTTGTCCAAAAATGTAGCCATTGGCTCAGACTACGAGACTAGCAAGAAGCCCTTGATATGAGTCCCTTAAGATGTCACTCCCACCAGCTTAAGACCAGCACAACTCAGAAAATGCTCTCTAGGCATTGGTATTCGCACAGTAGAAGCAGTCTTTGGTTCTGGTGTGAATTAGTCCAGCGAACTTTGGCTAAGCTTACGTATAAGTACAACATCAACTGCCCAATCTGGCCAATAGAGGTATATGTAACACGGTCACTTGAAATTAATACTCTAGTAATACAATCCTTCCCTTGTAGACAGAATTTGGAAAAAGGGTGATTTGATTCCCCTTCACTACAATTCCTTTCAACGCAGTCATCTCTATTGCATGACCAACCACCTTTTATGAGCAACTGTGGACTGGAATGGACTTCTGGTTGTCATGAATTTTACCTCCCTTGACGTGCCTATAAATAGTTCATCCCTATGCATTACAAGAACATCCGCATGATTCTCTAATCCTTGGTCTCACGAACTCTGCAATAGCACTCTACAGGAAGTGTGCACCAGTGTTGATAATATCGATATCGGCAAAATATCAGCGAGGGTCTAGAAAACATCTTATCGGCAATATCGGCAAAAATATCGACAAATATCGGCAAGCATAAAAAATGTATAATATATTCATTTTTTTTTTTCAGATTTTTAAACATATGAAGTAATAATAACATGAACTAAACACATTGGCACACAAATATGAAGAAAGCATTGATATATATGATGTCAAATAGAAATGATACATCAAACTTCAAAAGCAATACCAAATCCTACTGATCCTTGATAATTGTCCAATCAAGGACTCAAACAAAATAACATCACATATATAAAAGTATCTCATCATCATGAGTTATAAACTTATATGTAGCCAAACAAATCAAACTAGCAGCTATCTATCTGAGACCAATTCCCTCTCCCTAACAACTATCTTTCTATCTTGTTCAGCAATTGCTTCAAGAGCTTTTTGTATAACCTCCGCACTAGAAACCATACAAGGCATTACATTTGCATCATGTGCAGTGAGTCTAGCCAGATGGTATTTCAATCGCGTAACCCCTCCTGACATCTTGGTTCCACACAATTTGCATGATATATATGTCCGATTTTCCCCACCAACATCCTCCCCATACTCCCAAAATGGGGCCAAGGCTTTTGGCATGTTTGATCTTTGTAGTGAACTAATTCAAACCTAGGGCACAAAAAAAAAAACAAAAAATTGACATTAAACCCCCAACACAAAAAATAATAAGTAATAACCACCTCATTTAAAAAAAATTACTACATTATTTTCATTTTGCAATGTGAATGAAAAATGGCAATAAGGGGGTGCATAAGAAAGTTGAAAAAAAAATGAAGCTTGCTGTCCAAATATGGAGAAAACCCTTGCATTGGCTCATGGGCATGAAAATCATAGCAAATGGAAAAAAAAAACAAAGAAAAAAATGTTGGTAGGCAAAGAGGCAAGCAAGCATAACTCTAAATCTATGAAAAAATCATTAACATAGGGGTTTTTAAGAACATACCTATTAATGGGAAGTTTGTCTTACTGTTCTTCAATCTTTGATCTACAAAAAAATCTTAGTTGGTGGTGAAAATCATTGCTTGATCCTCAATCCCTCCTTGACAACCACCACAAAACTCTTTCCCTTCCTTCTCCAACACTCAGAAATAGAAATGAAGAAAAAAAAGACAAATTTCCCTTTTTCTAGCCGCGACCTAGCCTGCCCAGTGATATTTCCTATTGTCGTGCGATATTTTGTCGAGTTATCAGTGATATCTCGGAAATATCGCGATATTTTCAGGAGCCAAAATATTGCGATATTTTCGGGAGCCAAAATATTGCGATATTTTCTCGGTGATATTTTCGATTATCGGCGATATCTCGCCAATATTATCATCACTGGTGCGCACATATATTTATGATGACGCATAGGTATGCTAGGTCATGCAGAAACAGTTTGTGAATATAGCTTTGTTGCTCCAAACAAGATTTTCTCGCCGCTCTTTTCATCTACCACGGGGCTCACGCACTTAATACCATGGCTCGCAAATTTGATTCCCATTGCTCTTCATATAGCGTATCGATCCAACATTAACCAATGGTCAGTTAATGTCAAAGCATCTGTCGATCTTGAATGCCCAAGTTCTGGTGATGTGACTTGGATCCCTCTGATGGGAGTGGTATGTCGATTTTCTAGATTTTGCCAATAAAAACCTTGACAAACACCCAAAATTGTTGCGAATAATAGAGGGTGGCTCTTTCACAATAATTTCACGACCCTTTTCAAATTTTCAGCCCAGGCACAAAGATGCCCACGATTTCGGCTCTCAGCAAATATGATGATGCGGCCCTTCACTCTACGACTGAGATGTTCAGACGTTGATGGCTAAATCCCAGCCTCTTGGATTAGGCTGCGACCTCCTCCAGAAAAGAACCCACGCAAAATACAAATTTGTCTCCAAGATCGAATTGAGCCATGGTGTCATTCGGCCCAAGGACGTTGGCATAAAGTTTGTCGTGGACCACAAGATTATCGAATGTCGTCACCGTCACCTAGACAGGGGACTTGGCTATTTAACATGAGCCAACGTCTGAATTTGTCCCTGAATATTGCCACAGATTCGACTCAGGGAAATAATGGACTTTGTTACATTAAATCACAGCCTTTGATGTTTTCTTGCGACAACCTATCAAAATGATTTTCACATCCCCTCTTTAAAATTGCCAAACAGTCATCATCCATGAGAAAATTTTCTATGGGTCGTCATTACGCCGGAAACAATTTGATAATGGAAGTATAGACCTGGCTAGACTTTCGGATCAATGTGGCCTGGAGATATCTTCAGCAACGATCCATAATACCCTGGCAGATATGTCTTCTCTGATGCTTTCAACCCTCATCCAGACTCAAACATTTTGTCGATCTAATATTGAAGATCTGACAAGTAGGGATTTTCCAAAAAAGAAATTTTGGCACCTTCGAAACCCTCAAACATATATAATCAAAGACTGAAAACCCGTAAGCTGAGCCAAGCTCGATGCTCTGATACTACTGTAATGTCCCAATTGAAATAAATTTGGAACAACTTGAATTTTAACTCAAAAATCCTCCAAATAAAAATTCTATTCATAAAGAGAAGATTTTCATGTAAAATAGAACATATAAAATGCATGCAATTCTACAATCACGATAAGCAAAAACAATCTCAGCTTTATTATAATATATAAAATGGGGTTTTAAATGTTGGAATAACAAAATAGCTAAGATAGTTGGCCTCAACAGATCTACAATAATTCTATAATGGGCCTCCCAAATCACACTAAAAATCAAATAACTGCAACCTATGAACCCTGAATGGATCCACCAAGGGAAGCTGGGTGATCGCCCAATCTCTCTAAATCACTCGAGGGTTTCTGTCCTGGGGCTATCAATGGAGTAGAGAACCGGGTTCTCAACTTCTCATACAAGAAACAATACTCAATCCAAGATGTCCTCAAATGGCCTGCTCCTCTTTTATAGATCTGATGGACTCCTCTAGAACCTCCTATTTTATTATTATTTTAATCATGGAGCACTTCTCCCTCTTATTTTAATTAAAATATTCTTTTTAATGCGGGAAAAGGGTAAATTGGCTACCATGTCTCCTCAAGTCACTGAAACTCACATCCAACCATCCCATCATGTATATATTCTTGTCTCGATTCCAACGAGCTATTACATTGAGGTGTTTTGTCAAGTGTTCCTCCCAAAATGCCACCTTAAGCATAATTAGTTGAGTCAAACCCAATAATAACTTTGTTTTTTGAAAGTTGTCGAAATACACTAGAACGAGGCAAACTGTGCAGATGATGGAATATGTCGAGCGAATGCCATCAAATCCCATAAAACTCCTCAAAACTCTATCGGAATCCCTGATGACATAAACCTTCTCCATTGACCTCACCATCCTCTGCCTTGGAAATCCACCCTGGTTGTACTATGAAGAAGAATAAAAATGGGGGCATGACATGTTGAGTGCAATTTCTTATGTATTGAATCTCGATGATTCTTTGGAAAAGACACAGATAACTTGTATATTATGCCAATAAAAAAAATCCAACTCAAGGAAAAGGAGAGAATGACATTACACATTAGCATATTAACTATTGTAACAAGTATATGCATGTGTAAAATGTGTACTCCAATATCAATATAATAGGTGAACGCTTCTATCCTATGCAATGTGGAAAAACTGAGTAAGCAAATATTAATGAAATAGCATCCAATGATACCAGAACCGGACTCGTCATTAAAATAGTCCCAGATCAGGAACTAGTCAGGACTAGACCAGAACTAGTAAAAAAACCGATATACCAAAAAATACATAAAATATTCAAATTCTAAAGAAAAACATATATATTCATGCACCTCTATATAAATCCAACGCTTTACACACAAATATGAAAATGTGATGTTCCTAATTAGCATTTTGCTAAGTAATTACCAATTTTGCCAATTTTGAAGTTTTGTCATCATAGACTTAGGAAAAGTGGGTTAGGAGGACCCCACTTCGCATTTTTGACTTGAGAAGTCTCGAACATAGGGAAAATAAGGCAAATCGACTTCTTAGTGGAAAGTGGGGACCACCCCAAGAGGAATATACACCCCTTGGAGAAAATCGAACTTGTGGAGAGACAAAGAGAGTGTAATGTTCCTAAACATGAAATTATGTGATAAACAAAGCATGCAAACAGTCCAGCAATCAAAAAACGAAATTTACATCAAGCACCCATGAAAACGTTGGAAATAGAGAACTGTTGAGCCATTTTATTAATTCTTCAAGAAAAACTACAATGACAAAATAGAGTGGTGCACTTGGGATATTCTCTATGGACAAGCATGACAAAAACCAGGTGAGAAAATGTTGAACTGAAGGCTGCCCCAACTGCTGCACCAAAATTGAACTGCATTGCCCGAAAACTACACTGTCTGTTGAAATCGAAGGGCTGGAATCACTGATTCTTGTGCTCAAAAAATTAGAAGATTTCAGCTCCTTGCTCCTTAGCCAAAACCCTGAAAAACCCGGGAAGGGTTTGGTCTGGTCTAAACATCTGAAATTCGACCCCCATGGAGCCCAACCTCAACTGCAACTGCAACACTCGGCCTACTGGAATGAAGTGGTAAAACCTCTTGGAAAATGCCCCAAATCATTGAGATGATCCCTCCTATGAATCTCCTTCCTTCACAGATGTGATTGCAGGCTGTAGCTCTCCCCCTCAAGACCCACGAATTGACTGGACTAGCTCTCTGTGCTGTCCTCCAAGCCTGGAATTCGAACTGCCCGTTTGCTGCCCTCTCTTGCCCCAAAACCCTTGAATGATGGCCCAATGATGTCCTTCAGATTCCCTGGCTTCTCCGGCTAATGGCTGGCCCAAAGTAGCTCTTTCCTCTACTGCATGTTCTCAATTGTTGGCCTAGAAATACACACTCCCTGAAGATAGTTGAATGACTGTGCTGTAGATAGTAGATACTCCCTGGAACTCCTCGAAGTGTTGTGGAACAACCTTCCTAGGGTGGTACTCGAAGTCCCCCGAAGGTAAGGTTGAATCTCCTGCTTGTGTCATGTCCTTTCTCAAACACATTATTAACATGGTGTTGTTACACAATTTTGGACATTTTTGACTAAGGAAGAGGACCCCACACTTTCGACTAAGGGACTCAGGGGCCAAATCGACTTTATTTCGCTGCTAGTGGAATGTGGGGGCCACCCACACAGGAGTTCAAATTAGCCATTCGATATGCTTGGATGGAAAATCGAATGGGTGAATGGAGGGGCCCACATGAGGCTAAGGAGGCCCAAGGAGTTATAAGGACAGATCAACTCTCATTTTGGTTTCATCTTTGATATCTACAAACAAGTCCTCAACTGTTCACTCTACTGTTTAGGTGAGTCCACCGACTGTTTAGCCACGAGTTTCTCAAGCACGTTATTCATCCTCTACTTCGGGGAACCATCCGTGCCTGCCCTAGGGAGGTTGTTCCATAAGGATTTTCAAGAGTTTCGGGCAGTGACATAGTACCACCAGCCAGCGCAGAGCAAGTGCGTATTTCTAGGTAGCCAGAAAACACGCGGAGGGAAATTGAGGCCAACAGAGACCATTTGCTTGTCGGGGAGTTAGGGAGCTGAGGTAGCAGCACTAGACCAACATTCTTGTTGGCTTTTACAGCCAGTTGAGCCAACATTCCAATAGTCCGAATTGTTGGGCTGAGTGACAGTGCAGAGGCCACTTCGTGGAGTTTGGGAGCAGGTGATTTTGGCCAAGATCTCATCCGGGAAGCCAGGGGTTGGATAGCAAGGGTGAACTCAACACTTTGGAGGAGTCTTCAGGAGGATTTACAAGCAGTTTCTAGCAGGCCGAGTTTTGCAACTACAATTGAGGTGAGGCTCCAAGGGGATTGAAAATCAGAGGTCCAAACCAGCTAAAATCCCTTCTGTGTTTTTATGGGTTTAGGCCAAGGAGTCCAGGGTTAAAAGCATACAATTTTCGAGCAGTATAAGTGCACTTTCCATCCTTTCGGACTTCAACAGAGCAACAGGTTTTTGAGTAGCGCAGTGCAGATTGTTACAGTAGTTGGGCAACCTTCAACTCAACTATTTTCCCACTTGGTTTTGGTCCTGTTTGTCTATTGAGACAAGCCTAGGTACACCTTTTCATCATCTATTGTATTTGGCCTTGAGAAAGTTAATAAAAAGGCTCAGAAGTTCCACATTTGCATCTTTTTGTGAATGCCTAAATGTGAATTTCATTTTATAAATTGTTGCACAGTTTATTTGTAATATTCCTAATTAGCCATGGCTAATTGGAATATTCGATTTTGCTCAATTTTATAAATAAAAAAGTGAGAAAAGGGGACATCACTCACTTTTAGAATAAAAGTCACTTCCTAGTAGCACAACGTTGTGACTTAAAGGGGAGCCAAGGGGGCCAAAGAAAGACGCAGAGATGGAGCCCACACAAACACTTGGAGGTACTGCGCAGAAGGGAAGAAACACGTGGCAAAAGAGGAATTACGTTGGAAGAGGTGAGCCTTGGGATTGAGAGAGGCAAAGGCTATAAAGGAGAGAGAAGCCCCCTGATTTTGATCATTCAGCTATGTGCATTTGAGCTAGTCACTTCGACTTAGAGTACGCTGGCTGTTTAGCTAGTCTGCAGCACTGTTTAGTGCATTGAGTGTCTCTGTTCGGAGATCTCACCCTTAGCCCCGGGGAACTTCAAGTGCCTACTCAGGCAAGGTATTTCCATCAGCATTTTGGCAGTAGTTTCATTAGCATTTCTGGCAGGAGGATTGAGCATCTTGGAGGATTGCGCAGCACTGAGAGGGATGACGCAGTTCTTTCTGGCAGGAGTTTTGGCTTGAGTGTTTGCAGTAGGATTTGTGCAGGGAGATTGAGCAGGGTATCAGCCCTTGCATATTGGAAGGTTTTGGCGGAGGTTTCAGGTAGATTTCTGGAGGGTTTCATTCAATGGCAGCGCAGAGCCTTGAGAGACTGCGCAGAACCCCAAGGGGGTGATTTTCGGGGATCAGCCATTCCAAGAAAGCTTTCTGGGTTTTTCTTGGTTTCTTGAGTAGAGTCCGATTCCAGAGTTTCAGCCTTTTCTGAGGAGGGGAATAGCCCCAAATCCTCATTCGATTTGCAGTAGCAACAACACGACAATTTTCCAGCAGCTGGACACAGATTAGTGTGAGGCCATTCCTTTGCTATTCTAAGTGTATTTCTTCACTTGCCTTGTGCAAGTTGAGGTGCCATCTTTCTGATCACCTCCTGTACTCATTCTATTGCTCAATATAATAAAATGGCTTAGCATTTCTTGAGTATTTGTTTACGTTTCATGTATACATTGTTGTTTGCTGCACTATCGTTATTTCGTCTCTGTGAGTTTTCCGACTATTATACCATTGTACGTTTTTCTAGTTGGGATTTGCTAGTATTTGAGAAATATTCCTGGAAAGGGATATTACAGTGGTATCAGAGCATAGATCTGGCTCAGCTTGTGGAGCTAGCAATCTATGACACCAAGGGAAAAACCTTACATTTGTTACAGAAGTAGGAGATATAGAGACACTGGGCGTAGGTTGGAGAATACCTACGGAGAGGGAGACTGTGTTTCAGTGGTGGACACAGAATAGGAGGAGCTCGTGGTGGACGCAGAACAGGGGGAGCATGTGGTGGACGTAGAGCAGAAGGATCCAATGGCAGACGAGGACGGGAAGAGATTTGCGGATATGCTCCTCAAATCAGTGCAGGATCTGTCGAGGCAGATTGAGGTGATGGGGCAGAGATTCACAGCAGTAGAGGCCAAACAACGTGAGAGCCCACGGGTTTTTCAGATTGGTGAGGGATCAGGTGCATCCCATCATTTTCCAGAGCAGCATGATATTGCGCAACAGGTGGCTTCGCATGCCCCTACACGCTCTACCATGCCCACATTCTTAGGAGCAGACACGGGGGCCGAAGCCTAGCAGTAGGCAGAGCCCGGTCATATGGGCGATTATTTTGTAGAGTACCGGCCTATGGGCAGGAGTTCAGGGAAGCCCTCTCATTCAGACACTTTGTTCAGCTCCAGCGGGATAGTAGACCCCGCGATCATCACAGAGGATATTGGCATTACCATGATGGTGACACCCACTGTGCAGCGAGTAGATTCCACTTACCTACGTTTGATGGTTCATCAAATAGTTCGACAAAGTCTTGGGTGGAGAAGCTGGACATTTATTTCTAGCTTAACCAGATGTCGGAGACAGAGGCCATCAAGGTGGCAACATTGCATTTGGATGGTGAGGCTCAGGATTGGTGGTTTCATGGGATGGTTACACTCGGACACTCCACAGTGACGACATATGCCGAGTTCACCAAGAGATTGATTGAGCGATTTGATTGGAGGGATCCAGAGCAGCATTTTGTTGAGCTAACGAGGCTCAAACAGATAGGGAGCCCAGAGACCTACATTGCAGATTTCTTGAGGGTCTCAGTGATGGTGCCAGATCTATCCACGACACAGAAGATCTATATGTATGTTGAGGGGTTAGCAGAGCCACTTCGGGGTTTAGTCTGATCCACTAGACAAGCCACACTCCAGGACGCCATTAGCAGGACCCAGGACTTACAAGATGTCTTACCCAGGACCCGGACACCTTACCCCCAAAGACAGACTTTCCAGTCTAAGGGGAAGGATGTGAGGATTCCACCACCAAAGGGGAATCTAGGACGAGCACAGATTGATGATAATGTCAGGAGGGAGCTGAGGAAGAAGCGGTTGTGCTTCACCTGTCAGGAGTCGTGGGCACCAGGACATAGATGTGCTGCTGGCAAAGTACATTTTATTGAGGTCTTCTTTGAGAGCAGTGGGGAAGAGGATGATGAGGATGATGTGGAGGCAGGAGATAGTCATGCCGTGCAGGGACCTTTGCCACCTCCACCACCACCAGCAGGTGGTGCATCTTTTGCACCTACTGGAGGGGCCCTTGCAGCATTGCGAGGATTTCCCGAGTATCTGACGGTATGCGTATGGGGGACAGTACGTGGCCAGCGAGTATCAGTTTTGGTTGACAGTGGGGCAACCCACAAGTTCATCGATGCACAGATGGTTGAGCGGAGAGGTATACAGACAGAGAGCTTCGATGGGTTTTCAGTTTTGGTCCAAGGAGATCAGACCATGATGTGTGCTCGTTATGTTCCAGAGCTATCAGTGACGATGGACACCTACACATTGACTGACCACTTTTTCGTGGTCAATATTCCGGAAACCAACATGATACTGGGTGTTCAGTGGCTCATCACTCTAGGGAAGGTCACAACAGATTGGAAGACCCTAGAGATGGAGTGGGATGATGAGAAGATAGGGAGGCATGAGAAGATACGGGGACAACACACATATCTGCCTCAAACTGTTTCGGCTCATCGGATGGAGGCAGTCTTCCGAAAGGGAGACGTAGAGTAGGCAATAGAGCTGCGTGCATCAGAGGTAGGGACAATAGGGCGGACAATACATTCGGAGATATAGTCCATCCTTGACCGGTATGCCATAATGTTTGGGGAGATTCTTCCAGGACAGCCACCGGACCGGGGGTTTGAGCATACCATTGAGCTTGAGCAGGGTATTCAGGCAGTGATTACCACCCCCTATAGGCATCCCAAGGCCTATCGAGATGAGATTGAGCGGGCCATTCAGGAGTTGCTGGCTCTTGGGCACATTTGGCCGAGCACGAGTCCTTTTGCTTCTTCCGTGGTGTTGGTGAAGAAGAAAGACGACACATTGAGGATGTGCATTAATTACAGGACCCTGAACAAGAAGACACTGAAGAACAGGTACCCCATACCCAGGATTGACGAGTTGATGGATGAGTTGAGAGGAGCACGGTTCTTCTCAAAGATTGATTTGAGATCTGGGTACTGTCAGATTCGCGTGAGGGAGCAGGACATTCCCAAGACCGCCTTCAGGTGTCACTATGGGCACTTTGAGTTTTTGGTGATGCCCTTTGGGCTAACCAATGCCCCCGCCACATTTCACTCCTGTATGAATCACATATTCTACAGTCACCTGAGGAAGTTTGTGCTGGTATTCTTTGATGACATTCTCATTTACAGCAGGACTTGGGAGGAGCATCTCCAGCACATTGAGACAGTGTTGCGTATCTTGTAGAAGCAGCAGTTCTATGCCAAACTCTCCAAGTGTGAGTTTGGGTTGACGGAGATGTTGTATTTGGGGCACATCATAGGGGTGGACAGAGATGTATTTGGGGCACATCATAGGGGTGGACGGAGTGAGAGTCCACGAGGAGAAGATCAGGGCCATTAGAGAGTGGACGGAGATGAGAAACGTGACAGAACTTTGGGGGTTCATTGGCATTTGTACTTACTACCGGAAGTTCATCAAGAGTTTCTCACAGCTTGCTGCACCGCTGATAGATTTGACGAGGAAGGGGGCTTTCAGTTGGTCAGATACAGCGCAGCGAGCCTTTGACAGGCTCAAGGAGGTTATGAGCAGCTGCCTAGTGCTTGCATTGCCAGATTTCACGCAGCAATTTGTTTTGGAGTGTGACACATGGGGAGAGGGGATTGACGCAGTATTGATGCAGCGAGGTCACCCTATAGCCTATGAGAGCCGGAAGCTCCTTCTGCACGATAGGTTGTATTCTATATACGACAAGGAGATGCTGGCCATCATGCATGCATTGGCTAAGTTTTGGCAGTATTTAGTGGGTAACAGGTTTAGGGTGAGGACTGATCACAACAGCCTCAGATTCTTTTTAGAGCAGAAGCAGCTACAGGAGAGGCAACAGAAGTGGATCA
This sequence comes from Pinus taeda, assembly GCA_000404065.3. Lineage (NCBI taxonomy): Eukaryota > Viridiplantae > Streptophyta > Pinopsida > Pinales > Pinaceae > Pinus > Pinus taeda. Next base: position 90,631 of record APFE031537111.1, on the reverse strand, counting down.
GCAAGATCCAAGCATATGACTTTGACATTGAGTATGTCGAGGGTAAGAACAACGTGGTAGCAAATGCTCTTTCACGTAGACCAGCCACATTGTGCCTTATGAGCTTGGACACAGACTGGAGGGCTCGACTCTTAGTAGAGCACTCCAAGGACAGGTTTACATGTGAGGTTCTAGATGGGCAGGTGGTAGATTACAGGTACTGAGTGGTCGATGAGATCATCTATTACAGGGACCGGATCTTCTTGACTGAGGGGTCTCAACTCAAGAAGAAGATACTACAGGCATCACATGATTCACCTTTGACAGGCCATCAGGGGTTTACCAAAACCTACAGGGCAATTAGAGAGAGGTTCTCATGGAAGGGCCTCAGGGAGGACATACTAGAGCATATCCGGCAGTGCGATGTTTGCCAAGAGGAACAAGGGAGAGATGAGCCATCCCGCGGGATTATTGCAGCCTCTACCCATTCCGAAGGGGAAATGGGAAAGTGTTTTGATGGACTTCATCACAGGGTTGCCCATGGTATAGGGCAAGGATTGTATCTTTGTCGTCGTTGATCGACTGACAAAGTACGCACATTTTTTTGCCATATCCGCACACTATACAACAGCACAGGTAGCCGAGTTGTTCTTCAGAGAGATCTTTAGGCTACATGGTCTTCCTAAGACCATCATCAGTGACGGGGACAACCGTTTCATGGGCGGGTTTTGGCAAGAGCTTTTCCGGTTGGTGAGGACGGAGTTGACACTGAGTACCAGTTATCACCCACAGACGGACGGGCAGACAGAGATAGTTAACAAGTGGTTGGAGGGCTACTTGTGTAACTATGTCGGTGGGCAGCAGAGAGCATGGTTGAAGTGGCTGCATTTGGGGGAGTACTACTACAACACTACACATCACATGTCCATTGGTATGTCACCATTCTATGCCTTATATGGGTATCATCCTTTATCTTTTGTTGACATGATGTTTGGTGATAGCAAGGCTCCTAGAGCCAAGATTTGGATCCAAGAGAGTCAGGATATCCTTCGAGCTCTCAAGGATAACATGGCTACAACACAGAACCAGCAAAAGCTATATGCTAACAGGGGTCGGGTAGAGAGACATTTTGAGGTGGGGGACATGGGCTACCTACGATTACAGACATACTGACAATCATGACTGAAGCAGAAGGGGGCTGAGAAGCTCAAGCCCCACTTTTATGGGCCATACAGGGTGATACACAGGATTGGACAGGTTGCATATGAGTTGGAGTTGCCCCAAGGCAGCAAGATTCATAACGTTTTTCATGTATCATGCCTGAAGAAGGCATTGGGGCAACAGGTGACAGTGACAGATTAGCTACCACCCATGGATGATGAGCGACATTTGGTGTTGCAGCCGGAGGCTATTATTGGTACCAGGGAGAGGCAGTTGCGGAGCAGGACGGTCTAGGAATTCTTGGTGAGGTGGAAGAATTTGCCGGATGAGGATGCCACTTGGGAGAGTGA
>APFE031537111.1:75697-89121 GCA_000404065.3 Pinus taeda | reverse complement strand
TCCATCACTTCAGTTGCTTGAGGACAAGCAACATTTTGCCGGGGGAGACTGTAATATTCCTAATTAGCCATGGCTAATTGGAATATTTGATTTTTCTCAATTTTTTCCTTCTATAGTTATTTATAAATAAGAAAGTGAGAAAAGGGGACATAACTCACTTTTAGAATAAAAGTCACTTCCTAGTAGCACAACGTTGTGACTTAAAGGGGAGCCAAGGGGGCCAAAGGGGGGACGCAGTGATGGAGCCCACACAGACACTTGGAGGGACTGCGTAGAAGGGAAGAAACACGTGGCAAAAGAGGAATTACATTGGAGGAGGTGAGCCTTGGGATTAAGAGAGGTAAAGGCTATAAAGGAGAGAGAAGCCCTCTCATTTTGATCATTCAGTTATGTGCATTTGAGCTAGTCACTTCGACTTAGAGCATCCTGGTTGTTTAGCTAGTCTGCAGCGCTGTTTAGTGCATTGAGTGGCTTCGTTCGAAGATCTCACCCTTAGCCCCAGGGGGCTTCGAGTGCCTACTCGGGCAAGGTATTTCCATTAGCATTTTGGCAGTAGTTTCATCAGCATTTCTGGCAGGAGGATTGAGCATCTTGGAGGACTGCACAGCACTGAAAGGGATGATGCAGTTCTTTCTAGCAGGAGTTCTGGCTTGAGGGTTTGCAGTAGGATTTGTGCTGGGAAATTGAGCAGGGGATCAACCCTTGCATATTGGAGGGTTTTGGCAGAGGTTTCAAGCAGATTTTTGGAGGGTTTCATTCTGTGGCAGCACAGAGCCTTGAGAGACTGCGCAGAACCCCAAGGGGGTGATTTTTGGGAGTCGACCATTCCAGGAAAGCTTTTTGGGTTTTTCTTGGTTTCTTGAGTAGAGTCCGATTCCAAAGTTTCAGCCTCTTCTGAGGAGGGGAAAAACCCCAAATCCTCATTCGATTTCTAGCAGCAGCAGCAGCATGACAGTTTTCCAGCAGCTGGGACGCAGATCAGTGTGAGGCCATTCCTTTGTTATTCTCAGTGTATTTCTTCACTTGCCTTGTGCAAGTCGAGGTGCCATCTTTTTGATCACCTCCTGTACTCATTCTATTGCTCAGTATAATAAAATGGCTTAGCATTTCTTGAGTATTTGTTTACATTTCATGTATACATTGTTGTTTGCTGCATTATCGTTATTTTGTCTTTGTGAGTTTTCTAGCTATTATACCACTTGTATGTTTTTCTGGTTGGGGTTTGCTGGTATTTGAGAAATATTCCTGGAAAGGAATATTTCATTATTTGTTTAATATCACTTGTATTCCTATTTAGGATCATTACTGTGGTATCAAAGCCTAGTTCTTGGCTCAGCTATCGAGATTGTCTCCTATGAAAGAAGCGGATCAGCAGAACATCACCTATCAAAGACAAAGGTATAGGAGTAGAGAAAGGGAGTTAGGGATTACTCCAGATACGGAGGACAAGGAGAAAGTAGTAGCAGAAGAGGAGGAAATGGCAGAACCCAAGAGCAGGGAAGAGATGGAGTTCAATAGCCTTTTGAGGGCCCTAAGTGACTTGGCCAAGGGTCAAAAAGACATGTTGGAAGAGATCAAGTCACAGATCAGAGAGAGGACCACGCCTAGAGGGTTTCTTTTTGGGGAAACTTCTGGGGCCTCTTAGCCATTCGATCATCCCTCACCAGCAGCGTACCGCCTTCATCTAGTGTGCCAACTCATGCTACACTACCTTCCTTCATGCTAGTGGAACAAATCAAGCCTACAAGGGAGGAAGACCCCCCTCAAATGGGAGATTACTTCATAGAATGGTAGCTATGGATGAAGACTTTAAAGAAGCTCTCTCCTTCAGAGATTACTTCAAGTTCAAGCAGAGTGAGAAGAATAAGGGATATGGAGGACAAGGGACCCAAAACTATGAGCTGCAGAGGACCATAGGGAGGATGTATTTCCCTACTTTCGATGGCACTGCCAAGTGCACGACCAGGGCTTGGATTGAGAAGATAGACACCTACTTCCAACTCAACCGGATGATAGAGCAGAAAGCCATTAAGATGGCCACGCTGCACATGAAGGGGGAAGCCCATGATTGGTGGTTTCATGGCGTGACCACCCTAGGGCATGCCCACGTAGTTTCCAATGAGGACTTCACTAAGAGGGTGGTGAAGCAATTTGATTAGAGGGATCCAGAGGCTCATTTCAGAGAGCTGACCCAACTGCTCCAAACAGGCAACCCAGAGCAATATTTCTCAGATTTTCTACGGGTGCCAGTGATGGTCCCGAATCTATCTGAGGCAAGGAGGGTGTATACCTTCATTGAGGGCTTGCTTGAGCCTTTGCGTGGACTAGTGAAGTCACACAGACCCTCCACGTTGCAAGAAGTAGTCTTGTGTGCCAGAGATCTATAGGGGGCCATCCCCAAGACTAGAGCACCATTTCCTGCATAGACCCATTTCCCACAAAAGGGGCATGAGATTAGACCTCCACGACAGAGGACCATATAGGGGAGGGGGCAGTTAGATGAGGAGACATGGAAGGACCTCTGGAGGAGGAAGCTATGCTTCACATGTAGAGAGCCCTGGGCACTAGGCCATCGGTGCACTGCTGGGAGAGCACACTACATTGAGGTTTTTTTTTACAATGACCAGGAGGACGAGGTGGAGCAAGATTTTAGTGGGGCAGATGGCGAGAGTTTAACAGACAGAGGGTCAACACCACCACCTCCACAGGGTGGGGCATCCCTCGCCCCAGCGGAGGGAGTTCTTGCTTCCTTATGCGAGATTCCCAAATTTTTGACACTGAGGATCAGAGGCATTGTACAGGGACAGAGGATTTCAATGCTATTTGAGAGTGGAGCTATGCACAATTGCTTAGATGCCTAATTGGTCCAGAGGAGCGGACTCACCACAACTAAGTTCGAGGGCTTCTCAGTCCTAGTACCAGGTGATCGTACCATACAATGCATTAGATATATGCCTTCCTTGACAATAGTTATGGGGAACTACTCGATGACAGACCATTTCTTTGTGGTTGATGTGTCAGACACCAACATGGTGATGGGTGTCCAGTGGTTGTATTCCCTTGGGCGAGTCACGACAGATTGGAGGAAGCCAGAGATGGAGTTCATTGGGCCGGATGGAAAACTAGTAGTCTTGAGAGGCATGCAGTCTTACCCAACTCAGATAATTTCGACCAATAGGATGGAGGCAGATTTATGACATGGGTACATTGCATGGGCAGTTGAGCCGAGGATTTCAGAGGCTAGAGGATAGACTCAGCCATCACCGACAGACATATAGGCCTTGCTAGATTGTTTCTCAACAAAAGCCTTAAAGGCCAAGAACATGTTAAAGACTTCACTCTTGAGTTTTAAAAAATATACCCAAGTGCGTCTAGAGAAACCATCAATAAAAGTTAAGAAATACTTGTAGCCAGAGAATGAAACAATTGGAAGTGGACCACATAAATCATCGTGCACAAATGTAAAGGGGTTGAGGCATGCCAAGAGGCACGTTTTTGAAAACTATCCCGATGATGTTTTCTGAGTACACATTTGAAACAAACACCGTCTCTGCAAGATACCATAAGAAGGCTTGTCACCATATTTTCCTTACATATATTTTGAAGGGAGTGATAGTTTAAGTGACCAGATCGCTCATGCCAAAGTTTGCTCACGTCATCATTATGAGCAACAAATACAGAGAGAAGAGTTTATGACCCAAAGTTGTTAAACATATACAACCTTGTAGAATCATCAACAATGCAGTAGCTAAAATCTATCTAGGATCTCTTAGGTCCTTAATTACAACATCATGAGGTGAAAATTCAACGGTTTTACCTTCACCTGAATGAGTTATCTGATATATAGATAGAAGGTTGCAGGATAAAGTAGGAACACATAATACATCATTAAATTGACCATTGTCTAGATGAATAGTTCCAGCCCCTACAACACTAAGAGATCTATCATCACCAACATATGTATTTTTGGTGTTACAATCATTTAAAGAAGAAAACATGGCTTTGTTTTTTGCCATGTGATAAGAAGCTCCAAAATCAATGAGCCACTCATGAGAATGAGAAGAAAAAGATATATTTAGTGCATAACCAGACCGAGATGCTTGACAACCACATGCAAAAAGTACTATTCCTGAAGATGAAGTTGAAGTTGAAGAGTAGTCCAAATGGATGTTATGCTTCTTTATTGCTGCTTCCAAGGCTTCCATCTTCTTAAAGCATTTGGATTCTAAGTGGCCATCCCGATTACAAAAGTTACAATGTCTATTAGTCTTCTTCCCTTTGTTTTTATTTTCCTTATCATTTTGTTGAATTGAATTTTCATTTTGAGACTAAAAGTGCTTAGGACCCTTGGTTGGTTTAGGACCATTCTTTTTAGGATGTTGCCTCTTAGGATTCTTTAAACTTGGTTGCTGCTAGGTGGATAAGGCTTTCTTAGAAGAGTTTCCAAGATTAAGAAGACCAAGATGCAAGAGTTTTCATGTTCTCTTATTAAAAAATCACAAAAGGCATCAAAAGAGGGGGACTTGTAGTCTTGTCCTTGAGAAATAAAAGCTTTTCTAGTAGAATGGAAGGTGGAAACAAACATAGAGTAGGTTAGTCCCAACTTAGTAAGAATGGAATAGATAAGGCTACCATCTTATTTTTTAACCTTAACACCTTCCAAGAGAAGTCTAAGGGTCTTGAACTTGGACAAAAACTCTTCAATGGAAGAAAATTATTAGGGTCCAACTTAAGCAACTCATTTTTGAGTTGATGGGCTCTAATTTCATTTTTAATTCCAAAAACTTTACTGCGTTGTTTCATTGCTTCATCAGGGGTATCAAGTTCTACAATATGGAATCTAAAGTCTGGAGAAATAGACATCCCTATCAACCCACGTGCTTGATCTTGCCTATTTTCCCATTTGGCTTTTTTATCTGCATCTTTAGGCTTAGACTCTTGGCCTGAAGCTATTCTATATAGACCTTTACTTCTAAGTAAATCCTCCATGTAGAACACCCATTGGAAGTAGTTGGTGTTGTCAAGAATAACTTGGCATGGACTTTCCATTTTAACAGAAACTGAAGTGGTAGATGCTGAAACTAAGTGTTCAAATGGAAAGATATTAAAAAATTAGGCCGATTCAAACAAAATGACTTCTGGATGAAGAAGTTAAGGTTTTTTGAAGAAAAATTGTTGAAGATGCCGACGAAGTACGTGAATGTGCGGAAGTGAATATAATGTTATATTTAAAAAAAAAATCCCCCGCTTTCCAAACTTAATCTAATTAGCTCACTTTAAAAAAAAAATTATGTGACCCACTTTTATAAATAAGTGAAAGTCACTTTTACAATGGTACTTTATGAGCTACCCACTAAATTGTAACTTAAATAAAGATAAAGAGACTTTAGAATTATAAGTGACTCACTTGTTGTAATCGGTGAGAATACTTTTACATAAAGTACTTTAAAACATAAGTTACATGTGACTTTTGAAAAAGTAACTCAACAAAAAGAAAGACTTGAACTCAAGACCTCTATTCTCATCAAGTAACTTTGGACCAAGTGAGTTAGTTTAAAAGGTTAGTAATTTTTGGAAAAGAGGAAAGTTTTTTTTTAGTCACTGAAGCTTTGGAGTGTGTGCTTACTTGAGAAAGGTATTTTTTCCTACAAAACAAAAGACCATTCAACCCAACACGAACATGCAAAAAAAACCAAACCTTATGGCTTGAAGTTAGCTTTCTCCAAAACCTAAATATTTTCCTCAATGTTTCTGGTACACAGGATTGGACAAGGTGATACGCAGGATTGGGCAGAGAGAGGGACGCAGTTTTTCTGGAGGCAGTTTCGGATTGGGGGTTTTGTGGAGGATTTGAGCTGGGAGATTGAGCAAGGGATCTGCCCTTGCATATTGGAGGATTTTGGCTAAGTTTCAGGCAGAGTTTTGGTGTGTTTTATTCAGTGGCAGCGCAGAGCCTTAAGGGATTGCGTGGGTCCTCAAGGGGGCGATTTTCGGGGGTCGAGCATTTCAGAAAATCCTCTTGGGTTTTTCTGGGTTTCTTGAGTAGAGTCTGATTCCAGAGTTTCAGCATTTTTTGAGGAGGGGAACAACCCCAAATCCTCATTTGGTTTCCAGCAATAGTAGCAACACGACAGTTCTCCAGCAGCTTGGACGCAGTTCAAAGAGAGGCCTTTCCTTTGCTATTCTGAGTGTATTTCTTCACTTGCCTTGTGCAAGTCGAGGTGCCATCTTTCTGATCACCTCCTGTACTCATTCTATTACTCAGTATAACAAAATAGCTTAGCATTTCCCTTTGCATTTCTTGAGTATCTGCTTATATTTCACGTTTACATTATTATATGTTGCACCATTGTTATTTCCATCATTTTGAGCTTCCCAGTTATTATATCATTTGTACATATTTGGTTGTAATTTACTGGGGTTTGGGGAATATCTCGGAAACGGGATATTACAAAGCCAGATCTAATCTTAGCAGTTGATTAGGGACTTAATTTCGATCATTGATATGTCAACGATAAAAGTATAAGAGGAGGCTTGAGGGTCACTTGGAGAATACACTAGAGTGATTAGTCATTCTATTCTCTTGAGCGGGGTTTGCTAAGAGAGATAGAATTAGTGATCGAGAGTTGCAGCTGGGGGGCATTGATTACAGAGAGACAAAGAGGCAGAGATAGTGCCAGGAGAGTAGCACAGTAGCCGGGGAGAGTGACGTAGAGACAGCTAGGGCTCACACAGGGCCATGTAGAGGTAGTTGTGAGTTGCGCAGAGCCTCAGAGAGGCCTCGTTGCTGACGTAGAGGGCCAAAGCGCTGATGCAGGGCCCCCTAAGGCTAATGCAGACCCATCCGGGGTGATGCAGGGCCAGTGCTAGGCAAAGAGGGGCTGACGCAGTCTAGAGAGAGGTTGACGTTGGGGTTTGTGGGGCAGATTGGTGCTGAGTAGCTGCCGGAAGGATTATCTTGGGTTTTAGCCAGAAGATTTGTTAGAAACTGAGAGGTATTACTGCCAAGGAAATTCTCTGTTGGGTAGGCCAGTTTCAGCAACCAGATTGTACTCTGATATTGCTTAATAAGAAAACCCTCAGATTGCTGCACCAGTTTTCCCACATTGGGTTTTTCCAGGAATGTTAGTCCGAAAATAATGGTGTCATATGGTGTGATTGCTTCTGTTTCCTTTAGTTACTGATTTGTAATATGTTGAGCATGCACTAGTGTTTATTTTCAGTATTTACATTGTAAATAACTTGTTAAGTAAAATAACAAGTAGGTAGGAATAAATCAGATAAAGTGCATGGAGGGTTTCTAACTAAGTGGACTTAGAAACTTCAACATGGCATCAGAGAATGATTGCAAATCAAAGGAGGACTAAGGACATCAACCGAGCGGAGCAATAGCAACAAAAAACAACTGTCCCGAGGTGACAAAAGCTGTTGCTAGCAGAGCAGTAGCAAGGGAAGGGTGATGCAGTGCCTGCGTCATCAAGGGTGAGCCAGGAAGAGGTAGCGCAGAGGCTAAGGATGGAAAAGGGAGCCTTACACAGAGCCACGCAGTAGCTGGGAGGGCTAACGAGGTTGGCTAAGGAGGTCGGGTTGGTGGTGCGGGATTGCATAGAGCCTAGGAGCTCTCACCTTCAGGTTGTCGGGGTTTAGAAGGTTGTGGGAATATTGCAGAGTGGAGCTGGTGAGGCACTGTAGTTAGATCAGTACCTGGTAGAGCAAGGCCAAGAGGAGCTGCTACTAAGGGTTTCTAGTCGAGGAACCTAGATCAGCAGTGCGGTTGCACAAGACGATCAGAGTAGGGGGCATCTCAACAGCGGCAGAAGGATTTCCAGGAGGGAAATCAGGACCCAGAGGGAGTTCAGAAGAGAACTTCCAGACGGGAAGTGGAGACTCAGAGGAGTCAAACAGAGAACTTCCAGGAGGGAAGTAGAGGAGCATCATGGCACTACACGGAGTAAGAGACTAGGATAGACTAGATGGAGCATCAAACTTCGCAGTCTGGAAGGCCAGAATCTTATCCGTACTTGACATAAATTGTGTCAAGAACTTTGCCTTGAAGGTAATAGATATCCCAGTCGACCCCAATGATAACAACAAGTACGAGGAGGCAATGGCGAGGGCCAAGAGCATCATCCTTGACATAGTCAAGGATCATGTAGTACCACACATAGCCGAGAAAGAAATAGCATTTGAGATGTGGGAGGCTCTCAAGAAATTTTACTAGCATACTTTTGTGTAGAGAAGAATGCTCCTTGAGAATCAGTTGAGGTCATATCAGATGAAGAAGGGAGAACCGATTGACACCTTCCTTGGAGGACTGAATGAGATCCGAGATCAGTTGACTACTATAGAAGCCACATCGGATCAGGAGTTGATGGTGAGGACAGCCCTGAATGCTGTCTCAGAAGATTGGGAGGTATTTGTCCAGAGTATACTGGGAAAGGGACTCCCCCATCTTGGGACGAGATGTGGGCGGCTCTTCTGCAGGAAGAGATCAAATGGAAATCGAAGACAGGTAGCAGTAGCAAGGGGATCAAAGTCAAGCAGGAGGAGGAAGATGTTTCCCTAGCATCTAAGGGAAACCAGGAAAAGCGAAAGAAGAAAGATCTCTCCAAGATCAAGTGCTTCCACTGTGGGGAGCTAGGTCATTATGCGACTTAGTGTCCGAGGAAGAAGAGTAAGGGAGAATCTTCTGAGACTAAGGCAGTTCCAACACGGGCAGAGAAGGAAGTTTTGACAGACAATGATTGTGCCATGAGTGCACACACACCACTTGAGCGGAAGTGGGGAGACATTGTAGTCAGGCAGACTATAAGCGATGAGGGGCAGGATCCTCGAGGTACCCAACCTCTTGGATTAGACCTTGCTAGAGGAGCCCCGAAGAGGAGTAGTAGGACTCGCTGATGTGGGTAGAGATGGATGCGGATGGAGCGGCAGAGAGAGCTACAGTGTAGGAGTCCCGAGACAATGCGAGGCTAGCAGGTTGTAGTAGTGCGAGAGGCACAGGAGTGTTGCACCAGTGCAGGATGGCACAAAGAGGTGTGCAATGGTGAGAGATGTAGGGAGTTGTTGCATCAGTGCAGAGGTCAAAGAGGGAGCACTTGTCAGTCGCAGAGGGAGCTTCAGCATCAGTGGGTGTCTCTAGCCCAATAGGGAGGTTAGGTTGGGAGATCGGTTACTTACTTCTTAGTAACCGAGTTGTAGTGCAGCAGTGGGCAGCATGATGCAACATAATGAGAGGAGGTGCAGTGTAGATGCAGTGCTGGGAGAAAGGACTAGCAGTAACACGGATGAAGAGGGAGTTGTCGTACAGATGCAGCAATGGTAGTGGTAGAGCCATGGGCAGCAGTACAGGATATAGCAATGTAGAGGATGGTGGGCAGCAGACCTAGAATCAACATAGGGACCAATGCCAGATGATTAGAGTAATACTTAGTGAGGAGTATTGCTAGAGCACAGTCCTTGCTAAGAGAGAGTGTTGATTTGGGGTAGCATCGAATGTGCTCTAGCCACGAAATTTGGTGGAGAGGCTGGGGCACATGAGATATCCAATACCTAGAAAGCGTTTGGGCAGATTATAAACAGTTCAGGAGATATTAAAATAATTGATATTTTTAATGGAGTCCCTAAGTCTAAACTTAGGGTAATTAAAATATTAATGTGTATTAATATGAAACTGTGTTAGAATGGTCCAAAAGACATGAATCAAGCTAGATCTAATCTTAGTCGTTGATTAGGGACTTAATCTCGGCCATTGATATGTCAACGAAAAAGGTATAAGAGGAGGCTTGAGGGTCACTTGGAAAATACACCAGAGTGATCAGTGATTCTATTCTCTAGAGCGGGGCTTTCTAAGAGAGATATAATTAGTGATCGGGAGTTGTAATTGAGGGGCATTGAGTACAAGGAGACAGAGAGGCAAAGATAATGTCGGGAGAGTAGCATAGTAGCCAGGGAGAGTGATGCAGATCCAACCAGGGCTCATGCAAGGCCACGCAGAGGTAGCCGTGAGATGCAGAGAGCCTCAGAAAGGCCAGCGTCGCTGATGCAGAGGACCAGAGGGCTGACGCAAAGCCTCCTAAGGCTGACGAAGACCCATCTGGGGTGACGCAGGGCCAACGCTGGGCAGGGAGGGGCTGACGCAGTCTAGAGAGAGGTTGACGCTCAGGTTTTTGGGGTAGATTGGTGCTGAATAGCTGTCGGAAGGATTATCTGGGGTTTTAGCCAGGAGATTTGTCAGAAACTGAGAGGTATTATTGCCAAGGAAATTATCTGTTGGGTAGGCCAGTTTCGGCACCCAGATTGTACTTTGATATTGCTTAATAAGAAAACCCTCAGATAGCTACACTAGTCTTCCCACATTGGGTTTTTCCAGGGACATTAGTCCGAAAATAATGGTGTCATATTGTGTGATTGCTTATGTTTCCTTTAGTTGCTGATCTGTAATATGTTGAGCATACACTAGTGTTTATTTTCAGTATTTACATTGTAAATAACTTATTAAGTAAAATAACAAGTAGGTAGGAATAAATCAGATAAAGTGCATGGAGGGTTCTAACTAACTAGATTTAGAAACTTCAACAAGAGGTACTGAGTTGGTATTCGATGGAGCAGGTTAGGTGGTTGGATACATCCATGGCCACATGTCAGCAGAGGCCATGGATTACCAGAGGGACTCAAGGGCAGGACTATTTTTGGGATCCAAGTGGGATTTTCGATCACATCATAGAGCTGATAGGTGATGGTAGTAGCTACGGGATGGGTTTGATGCTTGAGCGCACCCACATTTTTAGATCTCCATCAGAGCCCCAATCAACACTAGTAACATGATGGTTTGATAGGGGAGCAGACAGATTTCATGAGTTGTCTTGGCATATTGACGTTGCATGGAGTCACAGCGTGACTAGCTTACTCTACTAGGAGCTAGTAGGAGGAGGTGGCATCGATAGGCTATCAGACAGGGCATTGTGTGGAGAGAGTGATCTCTTACTAGCATATGGGACGCAGGGACTATTGAGGATACGCACAATAGTGTCATTTCTAATAGCATGTGGGGAGTCAGGCCGCTTAGGTCTTTCAGAGCAGATGGGGGATGTAGCCCACATCATGGAGGGCGTACTAGCAGAGAGGTCGATATTTTGGCCCATGCAAAATATTGTATGTTACAGGGTGGTACGACAGTGGGAAGTGGTACACAGGACTACACAGAGTTATGTCATAGCATCCAGTGTTATGTAGAGGTATGCACTCTGATGCATACAAACCCAACGTTAGGCCAGAGCATCCATTGTGTACGGGGCTATGGAGCGAGGAGTAGGGGCCTACAGAGGAGCATGGAGATGCAGGGTGGTGTGTCATAGTATGCTGGACTGCGCTGTGGAGTGGGAGTGCCTCACATCGCATTGAGTACATGCGAGGAGTGACAAGTACAGTGACACATGTAAGACCTGTGCTAGTACAGGATGGCATAGCTATAGCCGAGGGTATCTAGCGGTGTACAGGGGTAGGCCATGGTGTATAGTGGCATGTCCAGGAGTACTGGGATGATCAGTGGCATGCAGGGGTGTATAATGCTGCACAACGAGGTCATGGAGTGTTGCCTCAAGGGAAACCCTTGGACGGAAACACCAGGCATACTTATGTGCATAGTTCACCTAGGATCGACGGGGGCACAAATGAGCGATACTTGATGGTATCCGCGGGGACCCACACACCTGACCCTCTTCTACATCACTCACGGGCATAGTCAATTTTGTTTTCGACTTTTTGCACTTTGGGCATGAGCCACGGGGGACGAGGAGCTCGCCCGAGATATTTGGGTGAGACTTAGTGCACTAAGGGGGAGACTTTTTAGCAGTGACGTTGGGTTGGTGTGTCAGTTGACAGCCACAGGTTGGGGGATGAGGTGATCATCTATAGGGGTGGCATATCATTCATCATCGAGCCTACGTCTAGGGATATAGTCCCGAGGGAGACATGTGTCACTCTTTCTCAGGGCATGTCAAGACCGAGCAGGAGCAGAGGTTAGTGGTTATGACTGAGGTAGTTTCCCAATGTGTCCAACCTCCAGACCTTATATTGGCACATTATCGAGAGGGCAAATGGCAGACCCAGGGGAGATGGTTGGCAAAGACAAGAGGGATCCACATACCCTGAGTCGATTACGAGTATTAGATACCCATCTTTTGGTTGCATTCAGGGGGTAGCTCTTTGGCACACGTGGCTTCCAACGATCATCGGTACTACACAATCGCAGGCACAGGGCATATTAGCATGCATCAGATTAGCCCATGATATATGAAGCCTATATAGTGATCACATGTAGAGGCTAGAGACGAGGGCCAAAGGGATTCCATCGAATGATAGGGCTATGCCACAATAGGTTTGGCTATGGGATGCTAGGATTCAGTGGATCGATAGATCACTCGTGATGAGCGAGTCGTGGCAGAGAGTGATATAGTTCGTGCTTGGGATGACACATGGTGTAATATTCCTAATTAGCCATGGCTAATTGGAATATTCGATTTTGCTTAATTTTTGCCTTCTATAGTTATTTATGAATAAAAAGGTGAGGGAAAGGGCACATGACTCACTTTTAGAATAAAAGTTTCTTCCTAGTAGCACAACGTTGTGACTTAAAGGGGAGCCAAGGGGGCCAAAAGGGGGACACATAAATGGAGCCCACACAGACACTTGGAGGGACTGCATAGTAGGGAAGAAACACATGGCAAGAGAGGGACTGCGCTGGAGAAGGTGGGCCTTGGGATTGAGAGAGGCAAAGGCTATAAAGGAGAGAGGATCTTCCTCATTTTGGCATGGAGTTATGAGCATTTGAGATAGTGACGTCGACTTAGAGCATGCTGGTTGTTTAGCTAGTCTGTAGCATTGTTTACTGCATTGAGTGTCTCCGTTCGGAGATCTCACCCTTAGCCCTGGGGGACTTCAAGTCCCTGCTCGGGCAAGGTATTTCCATTAGCATTTCAGCAGTAGTTTCATCAGCATTTTGGCAGGAGGATTGAGCACCCTTGGAGGACTGCGCAGCACTGAGAGGGATGACACAGTTCTTTCTGGCAGGAGTTTTGGATTGAGGGTTTGTAGTAGGATTTGTGTTGGGAGATTGAGCAAGGGATCAGCCCTTGCATATTGGAGAGTTTGGGTAGAGGTTTCAGGCAGATTTCTGTAGGGTTTCATTCAGTGGCAGCGCAAAGCATTGAGGGACTGCTGTAGGAATTTACAGGGTAAGTTCCTCAGACAGAACACCAAAGGACACCGCTCACAAACAGATCACAGATCAATACATCAGTTTTTTTGACGTGGTTAAAACCCTCAAAGAGGGAAACAGTCCACGGCCTGAGCCAACGCGGCCACTTCAGGCAATTTATTAATAAAAGAATGAAATTTTACATAAGCTTCTCTCATGAACAGTT